>JAZDUA010001616.1:0-40922 GCA_038098605.1 Gryllus longicercus | reverse complement strand
CTTTTTCTTACACTACAGGAATTTAGAAACACACGCGTGTATGTAGAATTGATTTATGTTACATAGTTTGTGAAATATTCAAGTTTAATTATTGTGTTAAAAAATGCAAAGTTTCGTCGTCGACGAAATTGGCCGATTTTCGACATGTCACGGATTTTTGTGAAAACCACGGACCAAGCTCGAAATTTTATGGGGAATTCACTGGTGAAATCCGTTTTTCGATTAGACTCTTAGTTTTTAAGAAAATCGCAAAAGTATCGCCATTAGAGTTCAATTTATCCTCGTAACTGTAGAATATTTCCATCTCATGCTCGTTCTGAATTTCGGAGAAACTTCATTTAAGACTCAGATTAAGGCCAATTTAGGTATTATTCCGTGTGCAAATTTCAGCGCTGTAGCTCTAATAGTTTAGGAGATAGCGCCATTTGAATAATAATTGTCAGAGCTTGTAAGATGCGAAAATACAAAGCTTTTATTTTAAGTTTCCTGGAGGCCACACTTCTCATCCGGAAATAAAAATCTTGACTTTTTCTTACACTACAGGAATTTAGAAACAGCACGCGTGTCTGTAGAATTGATTTATGTTACATAGTTTGTGTAATATTCAAGTTTAATTAATTGTGTTAAAAAATGCAAAGTTTCGTCGATCGAAATTGGCCGATTTTCGACATGTCTCGGATTTTTGTGAAAACCACGGACCAAGCTCGAAATTTTATGGGGAATTCACTGGTGAAATCCGTTTTTCGATTAGACTCTTAGTTTTTAAGAAAATCGCAAAAGTATCGCCATTAGAGTCAATTTCTTCCTCGTAACTGTAGAATATTTCCATCTCATGCTCGTTCTGATTTTCGGAGAAACTTCATTAAGACTCAGATTAAAGGCCAATTTAATATATATTCCGTGTGCAAATTTCAGCGCTGTAGCTCTAATAGTTTAGGAGATAGGAGCCATTTGAAATAATAATTGTCAGAGCTTGTAAGAAGCGAAAATACAAAGCTTTTATTTTAAGTTTCCTGGAGGCCACACTTCTCATCCGGAAATAAAAATCTTGACTTTTTCTTACACTACAGGAATTTAGAAACACACGCGTGTCTGTAGAATTGATTTATGTTACATAGTTTGTGAAATATTCAAGTTTATTTTTTGTGTTAAAAAATGCAAAGTTTCGTCGATCCATGGATCGACCGAAATTGGCCGATTTTCGACATGTCACGGATTTTTGTGAAAACCACGGACCAAGCTCGAAATTTTATGGGGAATTCACTGGTGAAGTCCGTTTTTCGATTAGACTCTTAGTTTTTAAGAAAATCGCAAAAGTATCGCCATTAGAGTCAATTTCTTCCTCGTAACTGTAGAATATTTCCATCTCATGCTCGTTCTGATTTTCGGAGAAACTTCATTTAAGACTCAGATAAAGGCCAATTTATGTATTATTTCGTGTGCAAATTCAGCGCTGTAGCTCTAATAGTTTAGGAGATAGAGCCATTTGAAATAATAATTGTCAGAGCTTGTAAGATGCGAAAATACAAAGCTTTTATTTTAAGGTTCCTGGAGGCCACACTTCTCATCCGGAAATAAAAATCTTGACTTTTTCTTACACTACAGGAATTTAGAAACACACGCGTGTCTGTAGAATTGATTTATGTTACATAGTTGTGAAATATTCAAGTTTATTTTTTGTGTTAAAAAATGCAAAGTTTCGTCGATCCATGGATCGACGAAATTGGCCGATTTTCGACATGTCACGGATTTTTGTGAAAACCACGGACCAAGCTCGAAATTTTATGGGGAATTCACTGGTGAAATCCGTTTTTCGATTAGACTCTTAGTTTTAAGAAAATCGCAAAAAGTATCGCCATTAGAGTCAATTTCTTCCTCGTAACTGTAGAATATTTCCATCTCATGCTCGTTCTGATTTTCAGAGAAACTTCATTTAAGACTCAGATTAAAGGCCAATTTATGTATTATTTCGTGTGCAAATTTTAGCGCTGTAGCTCTAATAGTTTAGAGATAGAGCCATTTGAAATATTAATTGTCAGAGCTTGTAAGATGCGAAAATACAAAGCTTTTATTTTTAAGGTTCCTGGAGGCCACACTTCTCATCCGGAAATAAAAATCTTGACTTTTTCTTACACTACAGGAATTTAGAAACACACGCGTGTCTGTAGAATTGATTTATGTTACATAGTTTGTGAAATATTCAAGTTTAATTATTGTGTTAAAAAATGCTAAGTTTCGTCGAAAGTGGCCGATTTTCGACATGTCACGGATTTTTGTGAAAACCACGGACCAAGCTCGAAATTTTATGGGGAATTCACTGGTGAAGTCCGTTTTTCGATTAGACTCTTAGTTTTTAAGAAAATCGCAAAAGTATCGCCATTAGAGTCAATTTCTTCCTCGTAACTGTAGAATATTTCCATCTCATGCTCGTTCTGATTTTCGGAGAAACTTCATTTAAGACTCAGATTAAAGGCCAATTTATGTATATTTCGTGTGCAAATTTCAGCGCTGTAGCTCTAATAGTTTAGGAGATAGAGCCATTTGTAATAATATTTGTCAGAGCTTGTAAGATGCGAAAATACAAAGCTTTTATTTTAAGGTTCCTGGAGGGCCACACTTCTCATCCCGAAATAAAAATCTTGACTTTTTCTTACACTACAGGAATTTAGAAACACACGCGTGTATGTAGAATTGATTTTATGTTACATAGTTTGTGAAATATTCAAGTTTAATTATTGTGTTAAAAAATGCAAAGTTTCGTCGATCGACGAAATTGGCCGATTTTCGACATGTCACGGATTTTTGTGAAAACCACGGACCAAGCTCGAAATTTTATGGGGAATTCACTGGTGAAATCCGTTTTTCGATTAGACTCTTAGTTTTTAAGAAAATCGCAAAAAGTATCGCCATTAGAGTCAATTTCTTCCTCGTAACTGTAGAATATTTCCATCTCATGCTCGTTCTGAATTTCGGGAGAGAACTTCATTTAAGACTCAGATTAAGGCCAATTTAGGTATTATTCCGTGTGCAAATTTCAGCGCTGTAGCTCTAATAGTTTAGGAGATAGCGCCATTTGAAATAATAATTGTCAGAGCTTGTAAGATGCGAAAATACAAAGCTTTTATTTTAAGTTTCCTGGAGGCCACACTTCTCATCCGGAAATAAAAATCTTGACTTTTTCTTACACTACAGGAATTTAGAAACACACGCGTGTCTGTAGAATTGATTTATGTTACATAGTTTGTGTAATATTCAAGTTTAATTATTGTGTTAAAAAATGCAAAGTTTCGTCGATCGAAATTGGCCGATTTTCGACATGTCCACGGATTTTTGTGAAAACCACGGACCAAGCTCGAAATTTTATGGGGGAATTCACTGGTGAAATCCGTTTTTCGATTAGACTCTTAGTTTTTAAGAAAATCGCAAAAGTATCGCCATTAGAGTCAATTTCTTCCTCGTAACTGTAGAATATTTCCATCTCATGCTCGTTCTGATTTTCGGAGAAACTTCATTTAAGACTCAGATTAAAGGCCAATTTATATATTATTCCGTGTGCAAATTTCAGCGCTGTAGCTCTAATAGTTTAGGAGATAGAGCCATTTGAAATAATAATTGTCAGAGCTTGTAAGATGCGAAAATACAAAGCTTTTATTTTAAGTTTCCTGGAGGCCACACTTCTCATCCGGAAATAAAAATCTTGACTTTTTCTTACACTACAGGAATTTAGAAACACACGCGTGTCTGTAGAATTGATTTATGTTACATAGTTTGTGAAATATTCAAGATTATTTTTTGTGTTAAAAAATGCAAAGTTTCGTCGATCCATGGATCGACGAAATTGGCCGATTTTCGACATGTCACGGATTTTTGTGAAAACCACGGACCAAGCTCGAAATTTTATGGGGAATTCACTGGTGAAATCCGTTTTTCGATTAGACTCTTAGTTTTTAAGAAAATCGCAAAAGTATCGCCATTAGAGTCAATTTCTTCCTCGTAACTGTAGAATATTTCCATCTCATGCTCGTTCTGATTTTCAGAGAAACTTCATTTAAGACTCAGATTAAAGGCCAATTTATGTATTATTTCGTGTGCAAATTTTAGCGCTGTAGCTCTAATAGTTTAGGAGATAGAGCCATTTGAAATAATAATTGTCAGAGCTTGTAAGATGCGAAAATACAAAGCTTTTATTTTAAGGTTCCTGGAGGCCACACTTCTCATCCGGAAATAAAAATCTTGACTTTTTCTTACACTACAGGAATTTAGAAACACACGCGTGTCTGTAGAATTGATTTATGTTACATAGTTTGTGAAATATTCAAGTTTAATTATTGTGTTAAAAAATGCAAAGTTTCGTCGATCCATGGATCGACGAAAGTGGCCGATTTTCGACATGTCACGGATTTTTGTGAAAACCACGGACCAAGCTCGAAATTTTATGGGGAATTCACTGGTGAAGTCCGTTTTTCGATTAGACTCTTAGTTTTTAAGAAAATCGCAAAAGTATCGCCATTAGAGTCAATTTCTTCCTCGTAACTGTAGAATATTTCCATCTCATGCTCTTTCTGATTTTCGGAGAAACTTCATTTAAGACTCAGATTAAAGGCCAATTTATGTATTATTTCGTGTGCAAATTTCAGCGCTGTAGCTCTAATAGTTTAGGAGATAGAGCCATTTGTAATAATATTTGTCAGAGCTTGTAAGATGCGAAAATACAAAGCTTTTATTTTAAGGTTCCTGGAGGCCACACTTCTCATCCCGAAATAAAAATCTTGACTTTTTCTTACACTACAGGAATTTAGAAACACACGCGTGTATGTAGAATTGATTTATGTTACATAGTTTGTGAAATATTCAAGTTTAATTATTGTGTTAAAAAATGCAAAGTTTCGTCGATCGACGAAATTGGCCGATTTTCGACATGTCACGGATTTTTGTGAAAACCACGGACCAAGCTCGAAATTTTATGGGGAATTCACTGGTGAAATCCGTTTTTCGATTAGACTCTTAGTTTTTAAGAAAATCGCAAAAGTATCGCCATTAGAGTCAATTTCTTCCTCGTAACTGTAGAATATTTCCATCTCATGCTCGTTCTGAATTTCGGAGAAACTTCATTTAAGACTCAGATTAAGGCCAATTTAGGTATTATTCCGTGTGCAAATTTCAGCGCTGTAGCTCTAATAGTTTAGGAGATAGCGCCATTTGAAATAATAATTGTCAGAGCTTGTAAGATGCGAAAATACAAAGCTTTTATTTTAAGTTTCCTGGAGGCCACACTTCTCATCCGGAAATAAAAATCTTGACTTTTTCTTA
Organism: Gryllus longicercus; assembly: GCA_038098605.1. NCBI lineage: Eukaryota > Metazoa > Arthropoda > Insecta > Orthoptera > Gryllidae > Gryllus > Gryllus longicercus. The sequence goes on along the minus strand of JAZDUA010001616.1, from coordinate 35,612 downwards.
CACTACAGGAATTTAGAAACACACGCGTGTCTGTAGAATTGATTTATGTTACATAGTTTGTGTAATATTCAAGTTTAATTATTGTGTTAAAAAATGCAAAGTTTCGTCGATCGAAATTGGCCGATTTTCGACATGTCACGGATTTTTGTGAAAACCACGGACCAAGCTCGAAATTTTATGGGGAATTCACTGGTGAAATCCGTTTTTCGATTAGACTCTTAGTTTTTAAGAAAATCGCAAAAGTATCGCCATTAGAGTCAATTTCTTCCTCGTAACTGTAGAATATTTCCATCTCATGCTCGTTCTGATTTTCAGAGAAACTTCATTTAAGACTCAGATTAAAGGCCAATTTATGTATTATTTCGTGTGCAAATTTTAGCGCTGTAGCTCTAATAGTTTAGGAGATAGAGCCATTTGAAATAATAATTGTCAGAGCTTGTAAGATGCGAAAATACAAAGCTTTTATTTTAAGGTTCCTGGAGGCCACACTTCTCATCCGGAAATAAAAATCTTGACTTTTTCTTACACTACAGGAATTTAGAAACACACGCGTGTCTGTAGAATTGATTTATGTTACATAGTTTGTGAAATATTCAAATTTAATTTTTGTGTTAAAAAATGCAAAGTTTCGTCGATCGACGAAATTGGCCGATTTTCGACATGTCACGGATTTTTGTGAAAACCACGGACCAAGCTCGAAATTTTATGGGGAATTCACTGGTGAAGTCCGTTTTTTTGATTAGACTCTTAGTTTTTAAGACAATCGCAAAAGTATCGCCATTAGAGTCAATTTCTTCCTCGTAACTGTAGAATATTTCCATCTCATGCTCGTTCTGATTTTCGGAGAAACTTCATTTAAGACTCAGATTAAAGGCAAATTTATGTATTATTTCGTGTGCAAATTTCAGCGCTGTAGCTCTAATAGTTTAGGAGATAGAGCCATTTGAAATAATAATTGTCAGAGCTTGTAAGATGCGAAAATATAAAGCTTTTATTTTAAGTTTCCTGGAGGCCACACTTCTCATCCGGAAATAAAAATCTTGACTTTTTCTTACACTACAGGAATTTAGAAACACACGCGTGTCTGTAGAATTGATTTATGTTACATAGTTTGTGAAATATTCAAGTTTAATTATTGTGTTAAAAAATGCAAAGTTTCGTCGATCGACGAAATTGGCCGATTTTCGACATGTCACGGATTTTTGTGAAAACCACGGACCAAGCTCGAAATTTTATGGGGAATTCACTGGTGAAATCCGTTTTTCGATTAGACTCTTAGTTTTTAAGAAAATCGCAAAAGTATCGCCATTAGAGTCAATTTCTTCTTCGTAACTGTAGAATATTTCCATCTCATGCTCGTTCTGATTTTCGGAGAAACTTCGTTTAAGACTCAGATTAAAGGCCAATTTATGTATTATTCCGTATGCAAATTTCAGCGCTGTAGCTCTAATAGTTTAGGAGATAGAGCCATTTGTAATAATATTTGTCAGAGCTTGTAAGATGCGAAAATACAAAGTTTTTATTTTAAGGTTCCTGGAGGCCACACTTCTCATCCCGAAATAAAAATCTTGACTTTTTCTTACACTACAGGAATTTAGAAACACACGCGTGTATGTAGAATTGATTTATGTTACATAGTTTGTGAAATATTCAAGTTTAATTATTGTGTTAAAAAATGCAAAGTTCCGTCGATCGACGAAATTGGCCGATTTTCGACATGTCACGGATTTTTGTGAAAACCACGGACCAAGCTCGAAATTTTATGGGGAATTCACTGGTGAAATCCGTTTTTCGATTAGACTCTTAGTTTTTAAGAAAATCGCAAAAGTATCGCCATTAGAGTCAATTTCTTCCTCGTAACTGTAGAATATTTCCATCTCATGCTCGTTCTGAATTTCGGAGAAACTTCATTTAAGACTCAGATTAAGGCCAATTTAGGTATTATTCCGTGTGCAAATTTCAGCGCTGTAGCTCTAATAGTTTAGGAGATAGCGCCATTTGAAATAATAATTGTCAGAGCTTGTAAGATGCGAAAATACAAAGCTTTTATTTTAAGTTTCCTGGAGGCCACACTTCTCATCCGGAAATAAAAATCTTGACTTTTTCTTACACTACAGGAATTTAGAAACACACGCGTGTCTGTAGAATTGATTTATGTTACATAGTTTGTGTAATATTCAAGTTTAATTATTGTGTTAAAAAATGCAAAGTTTCGTCGATCGAAATTGGCCGATTTTCGACATGTCACGGATTTTTGTGAAAACCACGGACCAAGCTCGAAATTTTATGGGGAATTCACTGGTGAAATCCGTTTTTCGATTAGACTCTTAGTTTTTAAGAAAATCGCAAAAGTATCGCCATTAGAGTCAATTTCTTCCTCGTAACTGTAGAATATTTCCATCTCATGCACGTTCTGATTTTCGGAGAAACTTCATTTAAGACTCAGATTAAAGGCCAATTTATATATTATTCCGTGTGCAAATTTCAGCGCTGTAGCTCTAATAGTTTAGGAGATAGAGCCATTTGAAATAATAATTGTCAGAGCTTGTAAGATGCGAAAATACAAAGCTTTTATTTTAAGTTTCCTGGAGGCCACACTTCTCATCCGGAAATAAAAATCTTGACTTTTTCTTACACTACAGGAATTTAGAAACACACGCGTGTCTGTAGAATTGATTTATGTTACATAGTTTGTGAAATATTCAAGTTTAATTATTGTGTTACAAAATGCAAAGTTTCGTCGATCCATGGATCGACGAAATTGGCCGATTTTCGACATGTCACGGATTTTGTGAAAACCACGGACCAAGCTCGAAATTTTATGGGGAATTCACTGGTGAAGTCCGTTTTTCGATTAGACTCTTAGTTTTTAAGAAAATCGCAAAAGTATCGCCATTAGAGTCAATTTCTTCCTCGTAACTGTAGAATATTTCCATCTCATGCTCGTTCTGATTTTCGGAGAAACTTCATTTAAGACTCAGATTAAAGGCCAATTTATGTATTATTTCGTGTGCAAATTTCAGCGCTGTAGCTCTAATAGTTTAGGAGATAGAGCCATTTGAAATAATAATTGTCAGAGCTTGTAAGATGCGAAAATACAAAGCTTTTATTTTAAGGTTCCTGGAGGCCACACTTCTCATCCGGAAATAAAAATCTTGACTTTTTCTTACACTACAGGAATTTAGAAACACACGCGTGTCTGTAGAATTGATTTATGTTACATAGTTTGTGAAATATTCAAGTTTATTTTTTGTGTTAAAAAATGCAAAGTTTCGTCGAAATTGGCCGATTTTCGACATGTCACGGATTTTTGTGAAAACCACGGACCAAGCTCGAAATTTTATGGGGAATTCACTGGTGAAATCCGTTTTTCGATTAGACTCTTAGTTTTTAAGAAAATCGCAAAAGTATCGCCATTAGAGTCAATTTCTTCCTCGTAACTGTAGAATATTTCCATCTCATGCTCGTTCTGATTTTCAGAGAAACTTCATTTAAGACTCAGATTAAAGGCCAATTTATGTATTATTTCGTGTGCAAATTTTAGCGCTGTAGCTCTAATAGTTTAGGAGATAGAGCCATTTGAAATAATAATTGTCAGAGCTTGTAAGATGCGAAAATACAAAGCTTTTATTTTAAGGTTCCTGGAGGCCACACTTCTCATCCGGAAATAAAAATCTTGACTTTTTCTTACACTACAGGAATTTAGAAACACACGCGTGTCTGTAGAATTGATTTATGTTACATAGTTTGTGAAATATTCAAGTTTAATTATTGTGTTAAAAAATGCAAAGTTTCGTCGATCCATGGATCGACGAAAGTGGCCGATTTTCGACATGTCACGGATTTTTGTGAAAACCACGGACCAAGCTCGAAATTTTATGGGGAATTCACTGGTGAAGTCCGTTTTTCGATTAGACTCTTAGTTTTTAAGAAAATCGCAAAAGTATCGCCATTAGAGTCAATTTCTTCCTCGTAACTGTAGAATATTTCCATCTCATGCTCGTTCTGATTTTCGGAGAAACTTCATTTAAGACTCAGATTAAAGGCCAATTTATGTATTATTTCGTGTGCAAATTTCAGCGCTGTAGCTCTAATAGTTTAGGAGATAGAGCCATTTGTAATAATATTTGTCAGAGCTTGTAAGATGCGAAAATACAAAGCTTTTATTTTAAGGTTCCTGGAGGCCACACTTCTCATCCCGAAATAAAAATCTTGACTTTTTCTTACACTACAGGAATTTAGAAACACACGCGTGTATGTAGAATTGATTTATGTTACATAGTTTGTGAAATATTCAAGTTTAATTATTGTGTTAAAAAATGCAAAGTTTCGTCGATCGACGAAATTGGCCGATTTTCGACATGTCACGGATTTTTGTGAAAACCACGGACCAAGCTCGAAATTTTATGGGGAATTCACTGGTGAAATCCGTTTTTCGATTAGACTCTTAGTTTTTAAGAAAATCGCAAAAGTATCGCCATTAGAGTCAATTTCTTCCTCGTAACTGTAGAATATTTCCATCTCATGCTCGTTCTGATTTTCGGAGAAACTTCGTTTAAGACTCAGATTAAAGGCCTATTTATGTATTATTCCGTGTGCAAATTTCAGCGCTGTAGCTCTAATAGTTTAGGAGATAGAGCCATTTGAAATAATATTTGTCAGAGTTTGTAAGATGCGAAAACACAAAGCTTTTATTTTAAGGTTCCTGGAGGCCACACTTCTCATCCCGAAATAAAAATCTTGACTTTTTCTTACACTACAGGAATTTAGAAACACACGCGTGTCAGTAGAATTGATTTATGTTACATAGTTTGTGAAATATTCAAGTTTAATTATTGTGTTAAAAAATGCAAAGTTTCGTCGATCGACGAAATTGGCCGATTTTCGACATGTCACGGATTTTTGTGAAAACCACGGACCAAGCTCGAAATTCTATGGGGAATTCACTGGTGAAATCCGTTTTTCGATTAGACTCTTAGTTTTTAAGAAAATCGCAAAAGTATCGCCATTAGAGTCAATTTCTTCCTCGTAACTGTAGAATATTTCCATCTCATGCTCGTTCTGATTTTCGGAGAAACTTCATTTAAGACTCAGATTAAAGGCCAATTTATGTATTATTCCGTGTGCAAATTTCAGCGCTGTAGCTCTAATAGTTTAGGAGATAGAGCCATTTGAAATAATATTTGTCAGAGCTTGTAAGATGCGAAAACACAAAGCTTTTATTTTAAGGTTCCTGGAGGCCACACTTCTCATCCCGAAATAAAAATCTTGACTTTTTCTTACACTACAGGAATTTAGAAACACACGCGTGTCTGTAGAATTGATTTATGTTACATAGTTTGTGAAATATTCAAGTTTAATTATTGTGTTAAAAAATGCAAAGTTTCGTCGATCGACGAAATTGGCCGATTTTCGACATGTCACGGATTTTTGTGAAAACCACGGACCAAGCTCGAAATTTTATGGGGAATTCTCTGGTGAAATCCGTTTTTCGATTAGACTCTTAGTTTTTAAGAAAATCGCAAAAGTATCGCCATTAGAGTCAATTTCTTCCTCGTAACTGTAGAATATTTCCATCTCATGCTCGTTCTGATTTTCGGAGAAACTTCATTTAAGACTCAGATTAAAGGCCAATTTATGTATTATTTCGTGTGCAAATTTCAGCGCTGTAGCTCTAATAGTTTAGGAGATAGAGCCATTTGAAATAATAATTGTCAGAGCTTGTAAGATGCGAAAATATAAAGCTTTTATTTTAAGTTTCCTGGAGGCCACACTTCTCATCCGGAAATAAAAATCTTGACTTTTTCTTACACTACAGGAATTTAGAAACACACGCGTGTCTGTAGAATTGATTTATGTTACATAGTTTGTGAAATATTCAAGTTTAATTATTGTGTTAAAAAATGCAAAGTTTCGTCGATCGACGAAATTGGCCGATTTTCGACATGTCACGGATTTTTGTGAAAACCACGGACCAAGCTCGAAATTTTATGGGGAATTCACTGGTGAAATCCGTTTTTCGATTAGACTCTTAGTTTTTAAGAAAATCGCAAAAGTATCGCCATTAGAGTCAATTTCTTCCTCGTAACTGTAGAATATTTCCATCTCATGCTCGTTCTGATTTTCGGAGAAACTTCGTTTAAGACTCAGATTGAAGGCCAATTTATGTATTATTTCGTGTGCAAATTTCAGCGCTGTAGCTCTAATAGTTTAGGAGATAGAGCCATTTGAAATAATAATTGTCAGAGCTTGTAAGATGCGAAAATACAAAGCTTTTATTTTAAGTTTCCTGGAGGCCACACTTCTCATCCGGAAATAAAAATCTTGACTTTTTCTTACACTACAGGAATTTAGAAACACACGCGTGTCTGTAGAATTGATTTATGTTACATAGTTTGTGAAATATTCAAGTTTATTTTTTGTGTTAAAAAATGCAAAGTTTCGTCGATCCATGGATCGACGAAATTGGCCGATTTTCGACATGTCACGGATTTTTGTGAAAACCACGGACCAAGCTCGAAATTTTATGGGGAATTCACTGGTGAAATCCGTTTTTCGATTAGACTCTTAGTTTTTAAGAAAATCGCAAAAGTATCGCCATTAGAGTCAATTTCTTCCTCGTAACTGTAGAATATTTCCATCTCATGCTCGTTCTGATTTTCAGAGAAACTTCATTTAAGACTCAGATTAAAGGCCAATTTATGTATTATTTCGTGTGCAAATTTTAGCGCTGTAGCTCTAATAGTTTAGGAGATAGAGCCATTTGAAATAATAATTGTCAGAGCTTGTAAGATGCGAAAATACAAAGCTTTTATTTTAAGGTTCCTGGAGGCCACACTTCTCATCCGGAAATAAAAATCTTGACTTTTTCTTACACTACAGGAATTTAGAAACACACGCGTGTCTGTAGAATTGATTTATGTTACATAGTTTGTGAAATATTCAAATTTAATTTTTGTGTTAAAAAATGCAAAGTTTCGTCGATCGACGAAATTGGCCGATTTTCGACATGTCACGGATTTTTGTGAAAACCACGGACCAAGCTCAAAATTTTATGGGGAATTCACTGGTGAAGTCCGTTTTTTGATTAGACTCTTAGTTTTTAAGACAATCGCAAAAGTATCGCCATTAGAGTCAATTTCTTCCTCGTAACTGTAGAATATTTCCATCTCATGCTCGTTCTGATTTTCGGAGAAACTTCATTTAAGACTCAGATTAAAGGCCAATTTATGTATTATTTCGTGTGCAAATTTCAGCGCTGTAGCTCTAATAGTTTAGGAGATAGAGCCATTTGAAATAATAATTGTCAGAGCTTGTAAGATGCGAAAATATAAAGCTTTTATTTTAAGTTTCCTGGAGGCCACACTTCTCATCCGGAAATAAAAATCTTGACTTTTTCTTACACTACAGGAATTTAGAAACACACGCGTGTCTTTAGAATTGATTTATGTTACATAGTTTGTGAAATATTCAAGTTTAATTATTGTGTTAAAAAATGCAAAGTTTCGTCGATCGACGAAATTGGCCGATTTTCGACATGTCACGGATTTTTGTGAAAACCACGGACCAAGCTTGAAATTTTATGGGGAATTCACTGGTGAAATCCGTTTTTCGATTAGACTCTTAGTTTTTAAGAAAATCGCAAAAGTATCGCCATTAGAGTCAATTTCTTCCTCGTAACTGTAGAATATTTCCATCTCATGCTCGTTCTGATTTTCGGAGAAACTTCGTTTAAGACTCAGATTAAAGGGCAATTTATGTATTATTCCGTGTGCAAATTTCAGCGCTGTAGCTCTAATAGTTTAGGAGATAGAGCCATTTGAAATAATATTTGTCAGAGCTTGTAAGATGCGAAAACACAAAGCTTTTATTTTAAGGTTCCTGGAGGCCACACTTCTCATCCCGAAATAAAAATCTTGACTTTTTCTTACACTACAGGAATTTAGAAACACACGCGTGTCTGTAGAATTGATTTATGTTACATAGTTTGTGAAATATTCAAGTTTAATTATCGTGTTAAAAAATGCAAAGTTTCGTCGATCGACGAAATTGGCCGATTTTCGACATGTCACGGATTTTTGTGAAAACCACGGACCAAGCTCGAAATTTTATGGGGAATTCTCTGGTGAAATCCGTTTTTCGATTAGACTCTTAGTTTTTAAGAAAATCGCAAAAGTATCGCCATTAGAGTCAATTTCTTCCTCGTAACTGTAGAATATTTCCATCTCATGCTCGTTCTGATTTTCGGAGAAACTTCATTTAAGACTCAGATTAGAGGCCAATTTATGTATTATTTCGTGTGCAAATTTCAGCGCTGTAGCTCTAATAGTTTAGGAGATAGAGCCATTTGAAATAATAATTGTCAGAGCTTGTAAGATGCGAAAATATAAAGCTTTTATTTTAAGGTTCCTGGAGGCCACACTTCTCATCCCGAAATAAAAATCTTGACTTTTTCTTACACTACAGGAATTTAGAAACACACGCGTGTCTGTAGAATTGATTTATGTTACATAGTTTGTGAAATATTCAAGTTTAATTTTTGTGTTAAAAAATGCAAAGTTTCGTCGATCGACGAAATTGGCCGATTTTCGACATGTCACGGATTTTTGCGAAAACCACGGACCAAGCTCGAAATTTATGGGGAATTCACTGGTGAAATCCGTTTTTCGATTAGACTCTTAGTTTTTAAGAAAATCGCAAAAGTATCGCCATTAGAGTCAATTTCTTCCTCGTAACTGTAGAATATTTCCATCTCATGCTCGTTCTGATTTTCAGAGAAACTTCATTTATGACTCAGATTAAAGGCCAATTTATGTATTATTTCGTGTGCAAATTTTAGCGCTGTAGCTCTAATAGTTTAGGAGATAGAGCCATTTGAAATAATAATTGTCAGAGCTTGTAAGATGCGAAAATACAAAGCTTTTATTTTAAGGTTCCTGGAGGCCACACTTCTCATCCGGAAATAAAAATCTTGACTTTTTCTTACACTACAGGAATTTAGAAACACACGCGTGTCTGTAGAATTGATTTATGTTACATAGTTTGTGAAATATTCAAGTTTAATTATTGTGTTAAAAAATGCAAAGTTTCGTCGAAAGTGGCCGATTTTCGACATGTCACGGATTTTTGTGAAAACCACGGACCAAGCTCGAAATTTTATGGGGAATTCACTGGTGAAGTCCGTTTTTCGATTAGACTCTTAGTTTTTAAGAAAATCGCAAAAGTATCGCCATTAGAGTCAATTTCTTCCTCGTAACTGTAGAATATTTCCATCTCATGCTCGTTCTGATTTTCGGAGAAACTTCGTTTAAGACTCAGATTAAAGGCCAATTTATGTATTATTCCGTGTGCAAATTTCAGCGCTGTAGCTCTAATAGTTTAGGAGATAGAGCCATTTGAAATAATATTTGTCAGAGCTTGTAAGATGCGAAAACACAAAGCTTTTATTTTAAGGTTCCTGGAGGCCACACTTCTCATCCCGAAATAAAAATCTTGACTTTTTCTTACACTACAGGAATTTAGAAACACACGCGTGTCTGTAGAATTGATTTATGTTACATAGTTTGTGAAATATTCAAGTTTAATTATTGTGTTAAAAAATGCAAAGTTTCGTCGATCGACGAAATTGGCCGATTTTCGACATGTCACGGATTTTTGTGAAAACCACGGACCAAGCTCGAAATTTTATGGGGAATTCACTGGTGAAATCCGTTTTTCGATTAGACTCTTAGTTTTTAAGAAAATCGCAACAGTATCGCCATTAGAGTCAATTTCTTCCTCGTAACTGTAGAATATTTCCATCTCATGCTCGTTCTGATTTTCGAAGAAACTTCGTTTAAGACTCAGATTAAAGGCCAATTTATGTATTATTCCGTGTGCAAATTTCAGCGCTGTAGCTCTAATAGTTTAGGAGATAGAGCCATTTGTAATAATATTTGTCAGAGCTTGTAAGATGCGAAAATACAAAGCTTTTATTTTAAGGTTCCTGGAGGCCACACTTCTCATCCGGAAATAAAAATCTTGACTTTTTCTTACACTACAGGAATTTAGAAACACACGCGTGTCTGTAGAATTGATTTATGTTACATAGTTTGTGAAATATTCAAGTTTATTTTTTGTGTTAAAAAATGCAAAGTTTCGTCGATCCATGGATCGACGAAATTGGCCGATTTTCGACATGTCACGGATTTTTGTGAAAACCACGGACCAAGCTCGAAATTTTATGGGGAATTCACTGGTGAAGTCCGTTTTTTGATTAGACTCTTAGTTTTTAAGAAAATCGCAAAAGTATCGCCATTAGAGTCAATTTCTTCCTCGTAACTGTAGAATATTTCCATCTCATGCTCGTTCTGATTTTCGGAGAAACTTCATTTAAGACTCAGATTAAAGGCCAATTTATGTATTATTTCGTGTGCAAATTTCAGCGCTGTAGCTCTAATAGTTTAGGAGATAGAGCCATTTGAAATAATAATTGTCAGAGCTTGTAAGATGCGAAAATATAAAGCTTTTATTTTAAGTTTCCTGGAGGCCACACTTCTTATCCGGAAATAAAAATCCTGACTTTTTCTTACACTACAGGAATTTAGAAACACACGCGTGTCTGTAGAATTGATTTATGTTACATAGTTTGTGAAATATTCAAGTTTAATTATTGTGTTAAAAAATGCAAAGTTTCGTCGATCGACGAAATTGGCCGATTTTCGACATGTCACGGATTTTTGTGAAAACCACGGACCAAGCTCGAAATTTTATGGGGAATTCACTGGTGAAATCCGTTTTTCGATTAGACTCTTAGTTTTTAAGAAAATCGCAAAAGTATCGCCATTAGAGTCAATTTCTTCCTCGTAACTGTAGAATATTTCCATCTCATGCTCGTTCTGATTTTCGGAGAAACTTCGTTTAAGACTCAGATTAAAGGCCAATTTATGTATTATTCCGTGTGCAAATTTCAGCGCTGTAGCTCTAATAGTTTAGGAGATAGAGCCATTTGTAATAATATTTGTCAGAGCTTGTAAGATGCGAAAATACAAAGCTTTTATTTTAAGGTTCCTGGAGGCCACACTTCTCATCCCGAAATAAAAATCTTGACTTTTTCTTACACTACAGGAATTTAGAAACACACGCGTGTATGTAGAATTGATTTATGTTACATAGTTTGTGAAATATTCAAGTTTAATTATTGTGTTAAAAAATGCAAAGTTTCGTCGATCGACGAAATTGGCCGATTTTCGACATGTCACGGATTTTTGTGAAAACCACGGACCAAGCTCGAAATTTTATGGGGAATTCACTGGTGAAATCCGTTTTTCGATTAGACTCTTAGTTTTTAAGAAAATCGCAAAAGTATCGCCATTAGAGTCAATTTCTTCCTCGTAACTGTAGAATATTTCCATCTCATGCTCGTTCTGAATTTCGGAGAAACTTCATTTAAGACTCAGATTAAGGCCAATTTAGGTATTATTCCGTGTGCAAATTTCAGCGCTGTAGCTCTAATAGTTTAGGAGATAGCGCCATTTGAAATAATAATTGTCAGAGCTTGTAAGATGCGAAAATACAAAGCTTTTATTTTAAGTTTCCTGGAGGCCACACTTCTCATCCGGAAATAAAAATCTTGACTTTTTCTTACACTACAGGAATTTAGAAACACACGCGTGTCTGTAGAATTGATTTATGTTACATAGTTTGTGTAATATTCAAGTTTAATTATTGTGTTAAAAAATGCAAAGTTTCGTCGATCGAAATTGGCCGATTTTCGACATGTCACGGATTTTTGTGAAAACCACGGACCAAGCTCGAAATTTTATGGGGAATTCACTGGTGAAGTCCGTTTTTCGATTAGACTCTTAGTTTTTAAGAAAATCGCAAAAGTATCGCCATTAGAGTCAATTTCTTCCTCGTAACTGTAGAATATTTCCATCTCATGCTCGTTCTGATTTTCGGAGAAACTTCATTTAAGACTCAGATTAAAGGCCAATTTATGTATTATTTCGTGTGCAAATTTCAGCGCTGTAGCTCTAATAGTTTAGGAGATAGAGCCATTTGAAATAATAATTGTCAGAGCTTGTAAGATGCGAAAATACAAAGCTTTTATTTTAAGGTTCCTGGAGGCCACACTTCTCATCCGGAAATAAAAATCTTGACTTTTTCTTACACTACAGGAATTTAGAAACACACGCGTGTCTGTAGAATTGATTTATGTTACATAGTTTGTGAAATATTCAAGTTTATTTTTTGTGTTAAAAAATGCAAAGTTTCGTCGATCCATGGATCGACGAAATTGGCCGATTTTCGACATGTCACGGATTTTTGTGAAAACCACGGACCAAGCTCGAAATTTTATGGGGAATTCACTGGTGAAATCCGTTTTTCGATTAGACTCTTAGTTTTTAAGAAAATCGCAAAAGTATCGCCATTAGAGTCAATTTCTTCCTCGTAACTGTAGAATATTTCCATCTCATGCTCGTTCTGATTTTCAGAGAAACTTCATTTAAGACTCAGATTAAAGGCCAAATTATGTATTATTTCGTGTGCAAATTTTAGCGCTGTAGCTCTAATAGTTTAGGAGATAGAGCCATTTGAAATAATAATTGTCAGAGCTTGTAAGATGCGAAAATACAAAGCTTTTATTTTAAGTTTCCTGGAGGCCACACTTCTCATCCGGAAATAAAAATCTTGACTTTTTCTTACACTACAGGAATTTAGAAACACACGCGTGTCTGTAGAATTGATTTATGTTACATAGTTTGTGTAATATTCAAGTTTAATTATTGTGTTAAAAAATGCAAAGTTTCGTCGATCGAAATTGGCCGATTTTCGACATGTCACGGATTTTTGTGAAAACCACGGACCAAGCTCGAAATTTTATGGGGAATTCACTGGTGAAGTCCGTTTTTCGATTAGACTCTTAGTTTTTAAGAAAATCGCAAAAGTATCGCCATTAGAGTCAATTTCTTCCTCGTAACTGTAGAATATTTCCATCTCATGCTCGTTCTGATTTTCGGAGAAACTTCATTTAAGACTCAGATTAAAGGCCAATTTATGTATTATTTCGTGTGCAAATTTCAGCGCTGTAGCTCTAATAGTTTAGGAGATAGAGCCATTTGAAATAATAATTGTCAGAGCTTGTAAGATGCGAAAATACAAAGCTTTTATTTTAAGGTTCCTGGAGGCCACACTTCTCATCCGGAAATAAAAATCTTGACTTTTTCTTACACTACAGGAATTTAGAAACACACGCGTGTCTGTAGAATTGATTTATGTTACATAGTTTGTGAAATATTCAAGTTTATTTTTTGTGTTAAAAAATGCAAAGTTTCGTCGATCCATGGATCGACGAAATTGGCCGATTTTCGACATGTCACGGATTTTTGTGAAAACCACGGACCAAGCTCGAAATTTTATGGGGAATTCACTGGTGAAATCCGTTTTTTCGATTAGACTCTTAGTTTTTAAGAAAATCGCAAAAGTATCGCCATTAGAGTCAATTTCTTCCTCGTAACTGTAGAATATTTCCATCTCATGCTCGTTCTGATTTTCAGAGAAACTTCATTTAAGACTCAGATTAAAGGCCAAATTATGTATTATTTCGTGTGCAAATTTTAGCGCTGTAGCTCTAATAGTTTAGGAGATAGAGCCATTTGAAATAATAATTGTCAGAGCTTGTAAGATGCGAAAATACAAAGCTTTTATTTTAAGGTTCCTGGAGGCCACACTTCTCATCCGGAAATAAAAATCTTGACTTTTTCTTACACTACAGGAATTTAGAAACACACGCGTGTCTGTAGAATTGATTTATGTTACATAGTTTGTGAAATATTCAAGTTTAATTTTTGTGTTAAAAAATGCAAAGTTTCGTCGATCCATGGATCGACGAAATTGGCCGATTTTCGACATGTCACGGATTTTTGTGAAAACCACGGACCAAGCTCGAAATTTTATGGGGAATTCACTGGTGAAGTCCGTTTTTTGATTAGACTCTTAGTTTTTAAGACAATCGCAAAAGTATCGCCATTAGAGTCAATTTCTTCCTCGTAACTGTAGAATATTTCCATCTCATGCTCGTTCTGATTTTCGGAGAAACTTCATTTAAGACTCAGATTAAAGGCCAATTTATGTATTATTTCGTGTGCAAATTTCAGCGCTGTAGCTCTAATAGTTTAGGAGATAGAGCCATTTGAAATAATAATTGTCAGAGCTTGTAAGATGCGAAAATATAAAGCTTTTATTTTAAGTTTCCTGGAGGCCACACTTCTCATCCGGAAATAAAAATCTTGACTTTTTCTTACACTACAGGAATTTAGAAACACACGCGTGTCTGTAGAATTGATTTATGTTACATAGTTTGTGAAATATTCAAGTTTAATTATTGTGTTAAAAAATGCAAAGTTTCGTCGATCGACGAAATTGGCCGATTTTCGACATGTCACGGATTTTTGTGAAAACCACGGACCAAGCTCGAAATTTTATGGGGAATTCACTGGTGAAATCCGTTTTTCGATTAGACTCTTAGTTTTTAAGAAAATCGCAAAAGTATCGCCATTAGAGTCAATTTCTTCCTCGTAACTGTAGAATATTTCCATCTCATGCTCGTTCTGATTTTCGGAGAAACTTCATTTAAGACTCAGATTAAAGGCCAATTTATGTATTATTCCGTGTGCAAATTTCAGCGCTGTAGCTCTAATAGTTTAGGAGATAGAGCCATTTGTAATAATATTTGTCAGAGCTTGTAAGATGCGAAAATACAAAGCTTTTATTTTAAGGTTCCTGGAGGCCACACTTCTCATCCCGAAATAAAAATCTTGACTTTTTCTTACACTACAGGAATTTAGAAACACACGCGTGTATGTAGAATTGATTTATGTTACATAGTTTGTGAAATATTCAAGTTTAATTATTGTGTTACAAAATGCAAACATTCGTCGATCCATGGATCGACGCAATTGGCCGATTTTCGACATGTCACGGATTTTTGTGAAAACCACGGACCAAGCTCGAAATTCTATGGGGAATTCACTGGTGAAATCCGTTTTTCGATTAGACTCTTAGTTTTTAACAAAATCGCAAAAGTATCGCCATTAGAGTCAATTTCTTCCTCGTAACTGTAGAATATTTCCATCTCATGCTCGTTCTGATTTTCGGAGAATATTCATTTAAGTCTCAGATTAAAGGCCAATTTATGTATTATTCCGTGTGCAAATTTCAGCGCTGTAGCTCTAATAGTTTAGGAGATAGAGCCATTTGAAATAATAATTGTCAGAGCTTGTAAGATGCGAAAATATAAAGCTTTTATTTTAAGGTTCCTGGAGGCCACACTTCTCATCCGGAAATAAAAATCTTGACTTTTTCTTACACTACAGGAATTTAGAAACACACGCGTGTCTGTAGAATTGATTTATGTTACATAGTTTGTGAAATATTCAAGTTTAATTTTTGTGTTAAAAAATGCAAAGTTTCGTCGATGCATCGACGAAATTGGCCGATTTTCGACATGTCACGGATTTTTGTGAAAACCACGGACCAAGCTCGAAATTTTATGGGGAATTCTCTGGTGAAATCCGTTTTTCGATTAGACTCTTAGTTTTTAAGAAAATCGCAAAAGTATCGCCATTAGAGACAAATTCTTCCTCGTAACTGTAGAATATTTCCATCTCATGGTCGTTCTGATTTTCGGAGAAACTGCATTTAAGACTCAGATTAAAGGCCAATTTATGTATTATTCCGTGTGCAAATTTCAGCGCTGTAGCTCTAATAGTTTAGGAGATAGAGCCATTTGAAATAATAATTGTCAGAGCTTGTAAGATGCGAAAATATAAAGCTTTTATTTTAAGGTTCCTGGAGGCCACACTTCTCATCCGGAAATAAAAATCTTGACTTTTTCTTACACTACAGGAATTTAGAAACACACGCGTGTCTGTAGAATTGATTTATGTTACATAGTTTGTGAAATATTCAAGTTTATTTTTTGTGTTAAAAAATGCAAAGTTTCGTCGATCCATGGATCGACGAAATTGGCCGATTTTCGACATGTCACGGATTTTTGTGAAAACCACGGACCAAGCTCGAAATTTTATTGGGAATTCACTGGTGAAATCCGTTTTTCGATTAGACTCTTAGTTTTTAAGAAAATCGCAAAAGTATCGCCATTAGAGTCAATTTCTTCCTCGTAACTGTAGAATATTTCCATCTCATGGTCGTTCTGATTTTAGGAGAAGCTTCATTTAAAACTCAGATTAAAGGCCAATTTATGTATTATTTCGTGTGCAAATTTCAGCGCTGTAGCTCTAATAGTTTAGGAGATAGAGCCATTTGAAATAATAATTGTCAGAGCTTGTAAGATGCGAAAATATAAAGCTTTTATTTTAAGGTTCCTGGAGGCCACACTTCTCATCCGCAAATAAAAATCTTGACTTTTTCTTACACTACAGGAATTTAGAAACACACGCGTGTCTGTAGAATTGATTTATGTTACATAGTTTGTAAAATATTCAAGTTTAATTATTGTGTTAAAAAATGCAAAGTTTCGTCGATCCATGGATCGACGAAATTGGCCGATTTTCGACATGTCACGGATTTTTGTGAAAACCACGGACCAAGCTCGAAATTTTATGGGGAATTCACTGGTGAAATCCGTTTTTCGATTAGACTCTTAGTTTTTAAGAAAATCGCAAAAGTATCGCCATTAGAGTCAATTTCTTCCTCGTAACTGTAGAATATTTCCATCTCATGCTCGTTCTGATTTTCGGAGAAACTTCATTTAAGACTCAGATTAAAGCCCAATTTATGTATTATTCCGTGTGCAAATTTCAGCGCTGTAGCTCTAATAGTTTAGGAGATAGAGCCATTTGAAATAATGATTGTCAGAGCTTGTAAGATGCGAAAATACAAAGCTTTTATTTTAAGTTTCCTGGAGGCCACTCTTCTCATCCGGAAATAAAAATCTTGACTTTTTCTTACACTACAGGAATTTAGAAACACACGCGTGTCTGTAGAATTGATTTATGTTACATAGTTTGTGAAATATTCAAGTTTAATTTTTGTGTTAAAAAATGCAAAGTTTCGTCGATCCATGGATCGACGAAATTGGCTGATTTTCGACATGTCACGGATTTTTGTGAAAACCACGGAACAAGCTCGAAATTTTATGGGGAATTCACTGGTGAAATCCGTTTTTCGATTAGACTCTTAGTTTTTAAGAAAATCGCAAAAGTATCGCCATTAGAATCAATTTCTTCCTCGTAACTGTAGAATATTTCCATCTCATGCTCGTTCTGATTTTCGGAGAAACTTCATTTAAGACTCAGATTAAGGCCAATTTATGTATTATTCCGTGTGCAAATTTCAGCGCTGTAGCTCTAATAGTTTAGGAGATAGAGCCATTTGAAATAATAATTGTCAGAGCTTGTAAGATGCGAAAATACAAAGCTTTTCTTTTAAGTTTCCTGGGGCCACACTTCTCATCCGGAAATAAAAATCTTGACTTTTTCTTACACTACAGGAATTTAGAAACACACGCGTGTCTGTAGAATTGATTTATGTTACATAGTTTGTGAAATATTCAAGTTTATTTTTTGTGTTAAAAAATGCAAAGTTTCGTCTATCCATGGATCGACGAAATTGGCCGATTTTCGACATGTCACGGATTTTTGTGAAAACCACGGACCAAGCTCGAAATGTTATGGGGAATTCACTGGTGTAGTCCGTTTTTCGATTAGACTCTTAGTTTTTAAGAAAATCGCAAAAGTATCGCCATTAGAGTCAATTTCTTCCTCGTAACTGTAGAATATTTCCATCTCATGCTCGTTCTGATTTTCGGAGAAACTTCATTTAAGACTCAGATTAAAGGCCAATTTATGTATTATTCCGTGTGCAAATTTCAGCGCTGTAGCTCTAATAGTTTAGGAGATAGAGCCATTTGAAATAATGATTGTCAGAGCTTGTAAGATGCGAAAATACAAAGCTTTTATTTTAAGTTTCCTGGAGGCCACACTTCTCATCCGGAAATAAAAATCTTGACTTTTTCTTACACTACAGGAATTTAGAAACACACGCGTGTCTGTAGAATTGATTTATGTTACATAGTTTGTGAAATATTCAAGTTTAATTTTTGTGTTAAAAAATGCAAAGTTTCGTCGATCATGGATCGACGAAATTGGCCGGTTTTCGACATGTCACGGATTTTTGTGAAAACCACGGACCAAGCTCGAAATTTTATGGGGAATTCTCTGGTGAAATCCGTTTTTCGATTAGACTCTTAGTTTTTAAGAAAATCGCAAAAGTATCGCCATTAGAGTCAATTTCTTCCTCGTAACTGTAGAATATTTCCATCTCATGCTCGTTCTGATTTTCGGAGAAACTTCATTTAAGACTCAGATTAAAGGCCAATTTATGTATTATTTCGTGTGCAAATTTCAGCGCTGTAGCTCTAATAGTTTAGGAGATAGAGCCATTTGAAATAATAATTGTCAGAGCTTGTAAGATGCGAAAATATAAAGCTTTTATTTTAAGTTTCCTGGAGGCCACACTTCTCATCCGGAAATAAAAATCTTGACTTTTTCTTACACTACAGGAATTTAGAAACACACGCGTGTCTGTAGAATTGATTTATGTTACATAGTTTGTGAAATATTCAAGTTTAATTTTTGTGTTAAAAAATGCAAAGTTTCGTCGATCGACGAAATTGGCCGATTTTCGACATGTCACGGATTTTTGTGAAAACCACGGACCAAGCTCGAAATTTTATGGGGAATTCACTGGTGAAATCCGTTTTTCGATTAGACTCTTAGTTTTTAAGAAAATCGCAAAAGTATCGCCATTAGAGTCAATTTCTTCCTCGTAACTGTAGAATATTTCCATCTCATGCTCGTTCTGATTTTCGGAGAAACTTCGTTTAAGACTCAGATTAAAGGCAAATTTATGTATTATTCCGTGTGCAAATTTCAGCGCTGTAGCTCTAATAGTTTAGGAGATAGAGCCATTTGAAATAATATTTGTCAGAGCTTGTAAGATGCGAAAACACAAAGCTTTTATTTTAAGGTTCCTGGAGGCCACACTTCTCATCCCGAAATAAAAATCTTGACTTTTTCTTACACTACAGGAATTTAGAAACACACGCGTGTCTGTAGAATTGATTTATGTTACATAGTTTGTGAAATATTCAAGTTTAATTATTGTGTTAAAAAATGCAAAGTTTCGTCGATCGACGAAATTGGCCGATTTTCGACATGTCACGGATTTTTGTGAAAACCACGGACCAAGCTCGAAATTTTATGGGGAATTCACTGGTGAAATCCGTTTTTCGATTAGACTCTTAGTTTTTAAGAAAATCGCAAAAGTATCGCCATTAGAGTCAATTTCTTCCTCGTAACTGTAGAATATTTCCATCTCATGCTCGTTCTGATTTTCGGAGAAACTTCATTTAAGACTCAGATTAAAGGCCAATTTATGTATTATTTCGTGTGCAAATTTCAGCGCTGTAGCTCTAACAGTTTAGGAGATAGAGCCATTTGAAATAATAATTGTCAGAGCTTGTAAGATGCGAAAATACAAAGCTTTTATTTTAAGTTTCCTGGAGGCCACACTTCTCATCCGGAAATAAAAATCTTGACTTTTTCTTACACTACAGGAATTTAGAAACACACGCGTGTCTGTAGAATTGATTTATGTTACATAGTTTGTGAAATATTCAAGTTTAATTTTTGTGTTAAAAAATGCAAAGTTTCGTCGATCGACGAAATTGGCCGATTTTCGACATCTCACGGATTTTTGTGAAAACCACGGACCAAGCTCGAAATTTTATGGGGAATTCACTGGTGAAATCCGTTTTTTCGATTAGACTCTTAGTTTTTAAGAAAATCGCAAAAGTATCGCCATTAGAGTCAATTTCTTCCTCGTAACTGTAGAATATTTCCATCTCATGCTCGTTCTGATTTTCGGAGAAACTTCATTTAAGACTCAGATTAAAGGCCAATTTATGTATTATTTCGTGTGCAAATTTCAGCGCTGTAGCTCTAATAGTTTAGGAGATAGAGCCATTTGAAATAATAATTGTCAGAGCTTGTAAGATGCGAAAATACAAAGCTTTTATTTTAAGTTTCCTGGAGACCACACTTCTTATCCGGAAATAAAAATCTTGACTTTTTCTTACACTACAGGAATTTAGAAACACAGGCGTGTCTGTAGAATTGATTTATGTTACATAGTTTGTGAAATATTCAAGTTTAATTTTTGTGTTAAAAAATGCAAAGTTTCGTCGATCGACGAAATTGGCCGATTTTCGACATGTCACGGATTTTTGTGAAAACCACGGACCAAGTTTGAAATTTTATGGGGAATTCACTGGTGAAATCCGTTTTTCGATTAGACTCTTAGTTTTTAAGAAAATCGCAAAAGTATCGCCATTAGAGTCAATTTCTTCCTCGTAACTGTAGAATATTTCCATCTCATGCTCGTTCTGATTTTCGGAGAAACTTCGTTTAAGACTCAGATTAAAGGCCAATTTATGTATTATTCCGTGTGTAAATTTTAGCGCTGTAGCTCTAATAGTTTAGGAGATAGAGCCATTTGAAATAATATTTGTCAGAGCTTGTAAGATGCGAAAACACAAAGCTTTTATTTTAAGGTTCCTGGAGGCCACACTTCTCATCCCGAAATAAAAATCTTGACTTTTTCTTACACTACAGGAATTTAGAAACACACGCGTGTCTGTAGAATTGATTTATGTTACATAGTTTGTGAAATATTCAAGTTTAATTATTGTGTTAAAAAATGCAAAGTTTCGTCGATCGACGAAATTGGCCGATTTTCGACATGTCACGGATTTTTGTGAAAACCACGGACCATGCTCGAAATTCTATGGGGAATTCACTGGTGAAATCCGTTTTTCGATTAGACTCTTAGTTTTTAAGAAAATCGCAAAAGTATCGCCATTAGAGTCAATTTCTTCCTCGTAACTGTAGAATATTTCCATCTCATGCTCGTTCTGATTTTCGGAGAAACTTCATTTAAGACTCAGATTAAAGGCCAATTTATGTATTATTTCGTGTGCAAATTTCAGCGCTGTAGCTCTAATAGTTTAGGAGATAGAGCCATTTGAAATAATAATTGTCAGAGCTTGTAAGATGCGAAAATACAAAGCTTTTATTTTAAGTTTCCTGGAGACCACACTTCTTATCCGGAAATAAAAATCTTGACTTTTTCTTACACTACAGGAATTTAGAAACACACGCGTGTCTGTAGAATTGATTTATGTTACATAGTTTGTGAAATATTCAAGTTTAATTTTTGTGTTAAAAAATGCAAAGTTTCGTCGATCGACGAAATTGGCCGATTTTCGACATGTCACGGATTTTTGTGAAAACCACGGACCAAGTTTGAAATTTTATGGGGAATTCACTGGTGAAATCCGTTTTTCGATTAGACTCTTAGTTTTTAAGAAAATCGCAAAAGTATCGCCATTAGAGTCAATTTCTTCCTCGTAACTGTAGAATATTTCCATCTCATGCTCGTTCTGATTTTCGGAGAAACTTCATTTAAGACTCAGATTAAAGGCCAATTTATGTATTATTTCGTGTGCAAATTTCAGCGCTGTAGCTCTAATAGTTTAGGAGATAGAGCCATTTGAAATAATAATTGTCAGAGCTTGTAAGATGCGAAAATATAAAGCTTTTATTTTAAGTTTCCTGGAGGCCACACTTCTCATCCGGAAATAAAAATCTTGACTTTTTCTTACACTACAGGAATTTAGAAACACACGCGTGTCTGTAGAATTGATTTATGTTACATAGTTTGTGAAATATTCAAGTTTAATTTTTGTGTTAAAAAATGCAAAGTTTCGTCGATCGACGAAATTGGCCGATTTTCGACATGTCACGGATTTTTGTGAAAACCACGGACCAAGCTCGAAATTTTATGGGGAATTCACTGGTGAAATCCGTTTTTCGATTAGACTCTTAGTTTTTAAGAAAATCGCAAAAGTATCGCCATTAGAGTCAATTTCTTCCTCGTAACTGTAGAATATTTCCATCTCATGCTCGTTCTGATTTTCGGAGAAACTTCGTTTAAGACTCAGATTAAAGGCCAATTTATGTATTATTCCGTGTGCAAATTTCAGCGCTGTAGCTCTAATAGTTTAGGAGATAGAGCCATTTGAAATAATATTTGTCAGAGCTTGTAAGATGCGAAAACACAAAGCTTTTATTTTAAGGTTCCTGGAGGCCACACTTCTCATCCCGAAATAAAAATCTTGACTTTTTCTTACACTACAGGAATTTAGAAACACACGCGTGTCTGTAGAATTGATTTATGTTACATAGTTTGTGAAATATTCAAGTTTAATTATTGTGTTAAAAAATGCAAAGTTTCGTCGATCGACGAAATTGGCCGATTTTCGACATGTCACGGATTTTTGTGAAAACCACGGACCAAGCTCGAAATTTTATGGGGAATTCACTGGTGAAATCCGTTTTTCGATTAGACTCTTAGTTTTTAAGAAAATCGCAAAAGTATCGCCATTAGAGTCAATTTCTTCCTCGTAACTGTAGAATATTTCCATCTCATGCTCGTTCTGATTTTCGGAGAAACTTCATTTCAGACTCAGATTAAAGGCCAATTTATGTATTATTCCGTGTGCAAATTTCAGCGCTGTAGCTCTAATAGTTTAGGAGATAGAGCCATTTGAAATAATAATTGTCAGAGCTTGTAAGATGCGAAAATATAAAGCTTTTATTTTAAGTTTCCTGGAGGCCACACTTCTCATCCGGAAATAAAAATCTTGACTTTTTCTTACACTACAGGAATTTAGAAACACACGCGTGTCTGTAGAATTGATTTATGTTACATAGTTTGTGAAATATTCAAGTTTAATTATTGTGTTAAAAAATGCAAAGTTTCGTCGATCGACGAAATTGGCCGATTTTCGACATGTCACGGATTTTTGTGAAAACCACGGACCAAGCTCGAAATTTTATGGGGAATTCACTGGTGAAATCCGTTTTTCGATTAGACTCTTAGTTTTTAAGAAAATCGCAAAAGTATCGCCATTAGAGTCAATTTCTTCCTCGTAACTGTAGAATATTTCCATCTCATGCTCGTTCTGATTTTCGGAGAAACTTCGTTTAAGACTCAGATTAAAGGCCTATTTATGTATTATTCCGTGTGCAAATTTCAGCGCTGTAGCTCTAATAGTTTAGGAGATAGAGCCATTTGAAATAATATTTGTCAGAGCTTGTAAGATGCGAAAACACAAAGCTTTTATTTTAAGGTTCCTGGAGGCCACACTTCTCATCCCGAAATAAAAATCTTGACTTTTTCTTACACTACAGGAATTTAGAAACACACGCGTGTCAGTAGAATTGATTTATGTTACATAGTTTGTGAAATATTCAAGTTTAATTATTGTGTTAAAAAATGCAAAGTTTCGTCGATCGACGAAATTGGCCGATTTTCGACATGTCACGGATTTTTGTGAAAACCACGGACCAAGCTCGAAATTCTATGGGGAATTCACTGGTGAAATCCGTTTTTCGATTAGACTCTTAGTTTTTAAGAAAATCGCAAAAGTATCGCCATTAGAGTCAATTTCTTCCTCGTAACTGTAGAATATTTCCATCTCATGCTCGTTCTGATTTTCGGAGAAACTTCATTTAAGACTCAGATTAAAGGCCAATTTATGTATTATTCCGTGTGCAAATTTCAGCGCTGTAGCTCTAATAGTTTAGGAGATAGAGCCATTTGAAATAATATTTGTCAGAGCTTGTAAGATGCGAAAACACAAAGCTTTTATTTTAAGGTTCCTGGAGGCCACACTTCTCATCCCGAAATAAAAATCTTGACTTTTTCTTACACTACAGGAATTTAGAAACACACGCGTGTCTGTAGAATTGATTTATGTTACATAGTTTGTGAAATATTCAAGTTTAATTATTGTGTTAAAAAATGCAAAGTTTCGTCGATCGACGAAATTGGCCGATTTTCGACATGTCACGGATTTTTGTGAAAACCACGGACCAAGCTCGAAATTTTATGGGGAATTCTCTGGTGAAATCCGTTTTTCGATTAGACTCTTAGTTTTTAAGAAAATCGCAAAAGTATCGCCATTAGAGTCAATTTCTTCCTCGTAACTGTAGAATATTTCCATCTCATGCTCGTTCTGATTTTCGGAGAAACTTCATTTAAGACTCAGATTAAAGGCCAATTTATGTATTATTTCGTGTGCAAATTTCAGCGCTGTAGCTCTAATAGTTTAGGAGATAGAGCCATTTGAAATAATAATTGTCAGAGCTTGTAAGATGCGAAAATATAAAGCTTTTATTTTAAGTTTCCTGGAGGCCACACTTCTCATCCGGAAATAAAAATCTTGACTTTTTCTTACACTACAGGAATTTAGAAACACACGCGTGTCTGTAGAATTGATTTATGTTACATAGTTTGTGAAATATTCAAGTTTAATTATTGTGTTAAAAAATGCAAAGTTTCGTCGATCGACGAAATTGGCCGATTTTCGACATGTCACGGATTTTTGTGAAAACCACGGACCAAGCTCGAAATTTTATGGGGAATTCACTGGTGAAATCCGTTTTTCGATTAGACTCTTAGTTTTTAAGAAAATCGCAAAAGTATCGCCATTAGAGTCAATTTCTTCCTCGTAACTGTAGAATATTTCCATCTCATGCTCGTTCTGATTTTCGGAGAAACTTCGTTTAAGACTCAGATTAAAGGCCAATTTATGTATTATTCCGTGTGCAAATTTCAGCGCTGTAGCTCTAATAGTTTAGGAGATAGAGCCATTTGAAATAATATTTGTCAGAGCTTGTAAGATGCGAAAACACAAAGCTTTTATTTTAAGGTTCCTGGAGGCCACACTTCTCATCCCGAAATAAAAATCTTGACTTTTTCTTACACTACAGGAATTTAGAAACACACGCGTGTCTGTAGAATTGATTTATGTTACATAGTTTGTGAAATATTCAAGTTTAATTATTGTGTTAAAAAATGCAAAGTTTCGTCGATCGACGAAATTGGCCGATTTTCGACATGTCACGGATTTTTGTGAAAACCACGGACCAAGCTCGAAATTTTATGGGGAATTCACTGGTGAAATCCGTTTTTCGATTAGACTCTTAGTTTTTAAGAAAATGGCATAAGTATCGCCATTAGAGTCAATTTCTTCCTCGTAACTGTAGAATATTTCCATCTCATGCTCGTTCTGATTTTCGGAGAAACTTCATTTAAGACTCAGATTGAAGGCCAATTTATGTATTATTTCGTGTGCAAATTTCAGCGCTGTAGCTCTAATAGTTTAGGAGATAGAGCCATTTGAAATAATAATTGTCAGAGCTTGTAAGATGCGAAAATACAAAGCTTTTATTTTAAGTTTCCTGGAGGCCACACTTCTCATCCGGAAATAAAAATCTTGACTTTTTCTTACACTACAGGAATTTAGAAACACACGCGTGTCTGTAGAATTGATTTATGTTACATAGTTTGTGAAATATTCAAGTTTAATTTTTGTGTTAAAAAATGCAAAGTTTCGTCGATCGACGAAATTGGCCGATTTTCGACATGTCACGGATTTTTGTGAAAACCACGGACCAAGCTCGAAATTTTATGGGGAATTCACTGGTGAAATCCGTTTTTCGATTAGACTCTTAGTTTTTAAGAAAATCGCAAAAGTATCGCCATTAGAGTCAATTTCTTCCTCGTAACTGTAGAATATTTCCATCTCATGCTCGTTCTGATTTTCGGAGAAACTTCATTTAAGACTCAGATTAAAGGCCAATTTATGTATTATTTCGTGTGCAAATTTCAGCGCTGTAGCTCTAATAGTTTAGGAGATAGAGCCATTTGAAATAATAATTGTCAGAGCTTGTAAGATGCGAAAATACAAAGCTTTTATTTTAAGTTTCCTGGAGGCCACACTTCTTATCCGGAAATAAAAATCTTGACTTTTTCTTACACTACAGGAATTTAGAAACACACGCGTGTCTGTAGAATTGATTTATGTTACATAGTTTGTGAAATATTCAAGTTTAATTTTTGTGTTAAAAAATGCAAAGTTTCGTCGATCGACGAAATTGGCCGATTTTCGACATGTCACGGATTTTTGTGAAAACCACGGACCAAGCTCGAAATTTTATGGGGAATTCACTGGTGAAATCCGTTTTTCGATTAGACTCTTAGTTTTTAAGAAAATCGCAAAAGTATCGCCATTAGAGTCAATTTCTTCCTCGTAACTGTAGAATATTTCCATCTCATGCTCGTTCTGATTTTCGGAGAAACTTCGTTTAAGACTCAGATTAAAGGCCAATTTATGTATTATTCCGTGTGCAAATTTCAGCGCTGTAGCTCTAATAGTTTAGGAGATAGAGCCATTTGAAATAATATTTGTCAGAGCTTGTAAGATGCGAAAACACAAAGCTTTTATTTTAAGGTTCCTGGAGGCCACACTTCTCATCCCGAAATAAAAATCTTGACTTTTTCTTACACTACAGGAATTTAGAAACACACGCGTGTCTGTAGAATTGATTTATGTTACATAGTTTGTGAAATATTCAAGTTTAATTTTTGTGTTAAAAAATGCAAAGTTTCGTCGATCGACGAAATTGGCCGATTTTCGACATGTCACGGATTTTTGTGAAAACCACGGACCAAGCTCGAAATTTTATGGGGAATTCACTGGTGAAATCCGTTTTTCGATTAGACTCTTAGTTTTTAAGAAAATCGCAAAAGTATCGCCATTAGAGTCAATTTCTTCCTCGTAACTGTAGAATATTTCCATCTCATGCTCGTTCTGATTTTCGAAGAAACTTCATTTAAGACTCAGATTAAAGGCCAATTTATGTATTATTCCGTGTGCAAATTTCAGCGCTGTAGCTCTAATAGTTTAGGAGATAGAGCCATTTGAAATAATAATTGTCAGAGCTTGTAAGATGCGAAAATACAAAGCTTTTATTTTAAGGTTCCTGGAGGCCACACTTCTCATCCGGAAATAAAAATCTTGACTTTTTCTTACACTACAGGAATTTAGAAACACACGCGTGTCTGTAGAATTGATTTATGTTACATAGTTTGTGAAATATTCAAGTTTAATTTTTGTGTTAAAAAATGCAAAGTTTCGTCGATCGACGAAATTGGCCGATTTTCGACATGTCACGGATTTTGTGAAAACCACGGACCAAGCTCGAAATTTTATGGGGAATTCACTGGTGAAGTCCGTTTTTCGATTAGACTCTTAGTTTTTAAGAAAATCGCAAAAGTATCGCCATTAGAGTCAATTTCTTCCTCGTAACTGTAGAATATTTCCATCTCATGCTCGTTCTGATTTTCGGAGAAACTTCATTTAAGACTCAGATTAAAGGCCAATTTATGTATTATTCCGTGTGCAAATTTCAGCGCTGTAGCTCTAATAGTTTAGGAGATAGAGCCATTTGAAATAATATTTGTCAGAGCTTGTAAGATGCGAAAACACAAAGCTTTTATTTTAAGGTTCCTGGAGGCCACACTTCTCATCCCGAAATAAAAATCTTGACTTTTTCTTACACTACAGGAATTTAGAAACACACGCGTGTCTGTAGAATTGATTTATGTTACATAGTTTGTGAAATATTCAAGTTTAATTTTTGTGTTAAAAAATGCAAAGTTTCGTCGATCGACGAAATTGGCCGATTTTCGACATGTCACGGATTTTTGTGAAAACCACGGACCAAGCTCGAAATTTTATGGGGAATTCACTGGTGAAGTCCGTTTTTCGATTAGACTCTTAGTTTTTAAGAAAATCGCAAAAGTATCGCCATTAGAGTCAATTTCTTCCTCGTAACTGTAGAATATTTCCATCTCATGCTCGTTCTGATTTTCGGAGAAACTTCATTTAAGACTCAGATTAAAGGCCAATTTATGTATTATTCCGTGTGCAAATTTCAGCGCTGTAGCTCTAATAGTTTAGGAGATAGAGCCATTTGAAATAATATTTGTCAGAGCTTGTAAGATGCGAAAACACAAAGCTTTTATTTTAAGGTTCCTGGAGGCCACACTTCTCATCCCGAAATAAAAATCTTGACTTTTTCTTACACTACAGGAATTTAGAAACACACGCGTGTCTGTAGAATTGATTTATGTTACATAGTTTGTGAAATATTCAAGTTTAATTATTGTGTTAAAAAATGCAAAGTTTCGTCGATCGACGAAATTGGCCGATTTTCGACATGTCACGGATTTTTGTGAAAACCACGGACCAAGCTCGAAATTTTATGGGGAATTCTCTGGTGAAATCCGTTTTTCGATTAGACTCTTAGTTTTTAAGAAAATCGCAAAAGTATCGCCATTAGAGTCAATTTCTTCCTCGTAACTGTAGAATATTTCCATCTCATGCTCGTTCTGATTTTCGGAGAAACTTCATTTAAGACTCAGATTAAAGGCCAATTTATGTATTATTTCGTGTGCAAATTTCAGCGCTGTAGCTCTAATAGTTTAGGAGATAGAGCCATTTGAAATAATAATTGTCAGAGCTTGTAAGATGCGAAAATACAAAGCTTTTATTTTAAGTTTCCTGGAGGCCACACTTCTCATCCGGAAATAAAAATCTTGACTTTTTCTTACACTACAGGAATTTAGAAACACACGCGTGTCTGTAGAATTGATTTATGTTACATAGTTTGTGAAATATTCAAGTTTAATTTTTGTGTTAAAAAATGCAAAGTTTCGTCGATCGACGAAATTGGCCGATTTTCGACATGTCACGGATTTTTGTGAAAACCACGGACCAAGCTCGAAATTTTATGGGGAATTCACTGGTGAAATCCGTTTTTCGATTAGACTCTTAGTTTTTAAGAAAATCGCAAAAGTATCGCCATTACAGTCAATTTCCTCCTCGTAACTGTAGAATATTTCCATCTCATGCTCGTTCTGATTTTCGGAGAAACTTCATTTAAGACTCAGATTAAAGGCCAATTTATGTATTATTTCGTGTGCAAATTTCAGCGCTGTAGCTCTAATAGTTTAGGAGATAGAGCCATTTGAAATAATAATTGTCAGAGCTTGTAAGATGCGAAAAGACAAAGCTTTTATTTTAAGTTTCCTGGAGGCCACACTTCTTATCCGGAAATAAAAATCTTGACTTTTTCTTACACTACAGGAATTTAGAAACACACGCGTGTCTGTAGAATTGATTTATGTTACATAGTTTGTGAAATATTCAAGTTTAATTTTTGTGTTAAAAAATGCAAAGTTTCGTCGATCGACGAAATTGGCCGATTTTCGACATGTCACGGATTTTTGTGAAAACCACGGACCAAGCTCGAAATTTTATGGGGAATTCACTGGTGAAATCCGTTTTTCGATTAGACTCTTAGTTTTTAAGAAAATCGCAAAAGTATCGCCATTAGAGTCAATTTCTTCCTCGTAACTGTAGAATATTTCCATCTCATGCTCGTTCTGATTTTCGGAGAAACTTCGTTTAAGACTCAGATTAAAGGCCAATTTATGTATTATTCCGTGTGCAAATTTCAGCGCTGTAGCTCTAATAGTTTAGGAGATAGAGCCATTTGAAATAATATTTGTCAGAGCTTGTAAGATGCGAAAACACAAAGCTTTTATTTTAAGGTTCCTGGAGGCCACACTTCTCATCCGAAATAAAAATCTTGACTTTTTCTTACACTACAGGAATTTAGAAACACACGCGTGTCTGTAGAATTGATTTATGTTACATAGTTTGTGAAATATTCAAGTTTAATTTTTGTGTTAAAAAATGCAAAGTTTCGTCGATCGACGAAATTGGCCGATTTTCGACATGTCACGGATTTTTGTGAAAACCACGGACCAAGCTCGAAATTTTATGGGGAATTCACTGGTGAAATCCGTTTTTCGATTAGACTCTTAGTTTTTAAGAAAATCGCAAAAGTATCGCCATTAGAGTCAATTTCTTCCTCGTAACTGTAGAATATTTCCATCTCATGCTCGTTCTGATTTTCGGAGAAACTTCATTTAAGACTCAGATTAAAGGCCAATTTATGTATTATTCCGTGTGCAAATTTCAGCGCTGTAGCTCTAATAGTTTAGGAGATAGAGCCATTTGAAATAATAATTGTCAGAGCTTGTAAGATGCGAAAATACAAAGCTTTTATTTTAAGGTTCCTGGAGGCCACACTTCTCATCCGGAAATAAAAATCTTGACTTTTTCTTACACTACAGGAATTTAGAAACACACGCGTGTCTGTAGAATTGATTTATGTTACATAGTTTGTGAAATATTCAAGTTTAATTTTTGTGTTAAAAAATGCAAAGTTTCGTCGATCGACGAAATTGGCCGATTTTCGACATGTCACGGATTTTTGTGAAAACCACGGACCAAGCTCGAAATTTTATGGGGAATTCACTGGTGAAATCCGTTTTTCGATTAGACTCTTAGTTTTTAAGAAAATCGCAAAAGTATCGCCATTACAGTCAATTTCCTCCTCGTAACTGTAGAATATTTCCATCTCATGCTCGTTCTGATTTTCGGAGAAACTTCATTTAAGACTCAGATTAAAGGCCAATTTATGTATTATTTCGTGTGCAAATTTCAGCGCTGTAGCTCTAATAGTTTAGGAGATAGAGCCATTTGAAATAATAATTGTCAGAGCTTGTAAGATGCGAAAATATAAAGCTTTTATTTTAAGTTTCCTGGAGGCCACACTTCTCATCCGGAAATAAAAATCTTGACTTTTTCTTACACTACAGGAATTTAGAAACACACGCGTGTCTGTAGAATTGATTTATGTTACATAGTTTGTGAAATATTCAAGTTTAATTATTGTGTTAAAAAATGCAAAGTTTCGTCGATCGACGAAATTGGCCGATTTTCGACATGTCACGGATTTTTGTGAAAACCACGGACCAAGCTCGAAATTTTATGGGGAATTCACTGGTGAAATCCGTTTTTCGATTAGACTCTTAGTTTTTAAGAAAATCGCAAAAGTATCGCCATTAGAGTCAATTTCTTCCTCGTAACTGTAGAATATTTCCATCTCATGCTCGTTCTGATTTTCGGAGAAACTTCGTTTAAGACTCAGATTAAAGGCCTATTTATGTATTATTCCGTGTGCAAATTTCAGCGCTGTAGCTCTAATAGTTTAGGAGATAGAGCCATTTGAAATAATATTTGTCAGAGTTTGTAAGATGCGAAAACACAAAGCTTTTATTTTAAGGTTCCTGGAGGCCACACTTCTCATCCCGAAATAAAAATCTTGACTTTTTCTTACACTACAGGAATTTAGAAACACACGCGTGTCAGTAGAATTGATTTATGTTACATAGTTTGTGAAATATTCAAGTTTAATTATTGTGTTAAAAAATGCAAAGTTTCGTCGATCGACGAAATTGGCCGATTTTCGACATGTCACGGGATTTTTGTGAAAACCACGGACCAAGCTCGAAATTCTATGGGGAATTCACTGGTGAAATCCGTTTTTCGATTAGACTCTTAGTTTTTAAGAAAATCGCAAAAGTATCGCCATTAGAGTCAATTTCTTCCTCGTAACTGTAGAATATTTCCATCTCATGCTCGTTCTGATTTTCGGAGAAACTTCATTTAAGACTCAGATTAAAGGCCAATTTATGTATTATTCCGTGTGCAAATTTCAGCGCTGTAGCTCTAATAGTTTAGGAGATAGAGCCATTTGAAATAATATTTGTCAGAGCTTGTAAGATGCGAAAACACAAAGCTTTTATTTTAAGGTTCCTGGAGGCCACACTTCTCATCCCGAAATAAAAATCTTGACTTTTTCTTACACTACAGGAATTTAGAAACACACGCGTGTCTGTAGAATTGATTTATGTTACATAGTTTGTGAAATATTCAAGTTTAATTATTGTGTTAAAAAATGCAAAGTTTCGTCGATCGACGAAATTGGCCGATTTTCGACATGTCACGGATTTTTGTGAAAACCACGGACCAAGCTCGAAATTTTATGGGGAATTCTCTGGTGAAATCCGTTTTTTCGATTAGACTCTTAGTTTTTAAGAAAATCGCAAAAGTATCGCCATTAGAGTCAATTTCTTCCTCGTAACTGTAGAATATTTCCATCTCATGCTCGTTCTGATTTTCGGAGAAACTTCATTTAAGACTCAGATTAAAGGCCAATTTATGTATTATTTCGTGTGCAAATTTCAGCGCTGTAGCTCTAATAGTTTAGGAGATAGAGCCATTTGAAATAATAATTGTCAGAGCTTGTAAGATGCGAAAATATAAAGCTTTTATTTTAAGTTTCCTGGAGGCCACACTTCTCATCCGGAAATAAAAATCTTGACTTTTTCTTACACTACAGGAATTTAGAAACACACGCGTGTCTGTAGAATTGATTTATGTTACATAGTTTGTGAAATATTCAAGTTTAATTATTGTGTTAAAAAATGCAAAGTTTCGTCGATCGACGAAATTGGCCGATTTTCGACATGTCACGGATTTTTGTGAAAACCACGGACCAAGCTCGAAATTTTATGGGGAATTCACTGGTGAAATCCGTTTTTCGATTAGACTCTTAGTTTTTAAGAAAATCGCAAAAGTATCGCCATTAGAGTCAATTTCTTCCTCGTAACTGTAGAATATTTCCATCTCATGCTCG
Source organism: Gryllus longicercus (assembly GCA_038098605.1). NCBI lineage: Eukaryota > Metazoa > Arthropoda > Insecta > Orthoptera > Gryllidae > Gryllus > Gryllus longicercus. Next base: position 3,021 of record JAZDUA010001616.1, on the reverse strand, counting down.
TTCTGATTTTCGGAGAAACTTCGTTTAAGACTCAGATTAAAGGCCAATTTATGTATTATTCCGTGTGCAAATTTCAGCGCTGTAGCTCTAATAGTTTAGGAGATAGAGCCATTTGAAATAATATTTGTCAGAGCTTGTAAGATGCGAAAACACAAAGCTTTTATTTTAAGGTTCCTGGAGGCCACACTTCTCATCCCGAAATAAAAATCTTGACTTTTTCTTACACTACAGGAATTTAGAAACACACGCGTGTCTGTAGAATTGATTTATGTTACATAGTTTGTGAAATATTCAAGTTTAATTATTGTGTTAAAAAATGCAAAGTTTCGTCGATCGACGAAATTGGCCGATTTTCGACATGTCACGGATTTTTGTGAAAACCACGGACCAAGCTCGAAATTTTATGGGGAATTCACTGGTGAAATCCGTTTTTCGATTAGACTCTTAGTTTTTAAGAAAATGGCATAAGTATCGCCATTAGAGTCAATTTCTTCCTCGTAACTGTAGAATATTTCCATCTCATGCTCGTTCTGATTTTCGGAGAAACTTCATTTAAGACTCAGATTGAAGGCCAATTTATGTATTATTTCGTGTGCAAATTTCAGCGCTGTAGCTCTAATAGTTTAGGAGATAGAGCCATTTGAAATAATAATTGTCAGAGCTTGTAAGATGCGAAAATACAAAGCTTTTATTTTAAGTTTCCTGGAGGCCACACTTCTCATCCGGAAATAAAAATCTTGACTTTTTCTTACACTACAGGAATTTAGAAACACACGCGTGTCTGTAGAATTGATTTATGTTACATAGTTTGTGAAATATTCAAGTTTAATTTTTGTGTTAAAAAATGCAAAGTTTCGTCGATCGACGAAATTGGCCGATTTTCGACATGTCACGGATTTTTGTGAAAACCACGGACCAAGCTCGAAATTTTATGGGGAATTCACTGGTGAAATCCGTTTTTTCGATTAGACTCTTAGTTTTAAGAAAATCGCAAAAGTATCGCCATTAGAGTCAATTTCTTCCTCGTAACTGTAGAATATTTCCATCTCATGCTCGTTCTGATTTTCGGAGAAACTTCATTTAAGACTCAGATTAAAGGCCAATTTATGTATTATTTCGTGTGCAAATTTCAGCGCTGTAGCTCTAATAGTTTAGGAGATAGAGCCATTTGAAATAATAATTGTCAGAGCTTGTAAGATGCGAAAATACAAAGCTTTTATTTTAAGTTTCCTGGAGGCCACACTTCTTATCCGGAAATAAAAATCTTGACTTTTTCTTACACTACAGGAATTTAGAAACACACGCGTGTCTGTAGAATTGATTTATGTTACATAGTTTGTGAAATATTCAAGTTTAATTTTTGTGTTAAAAAATGCAAAGTTTCGTCGATCGACGAAATTGGCCGATTTTCGACATGTCACGGATTTTTGTGAAAACCACGGACCAAGCTCGAAATTTTATGGGGAATTCACTGGTGAAATCCGTTTTTCGATTAGACTCTTAGTTTTTAAGAAAATCGCAAAAGTATCGCCATTAGAGTCAATTTCTTCCTCGTAACTGTAGAATATTTCCATCTCATGCTCGTTCTGATTTTCGGAGAAACTTCGTTTAAGACTCAGATTAAAGGCCAATTTATGTATTATTCCGTGTGCAAATTTCAGCGCTGTAGCTCTAATAGTTTAGGAGATAGAGCCATTTGAAATAATATTTGTCAGAGCTTGTAAGATGCGAAAACACAAAGCTTTTATTTTAAGGTTCCTGGAGGCCACACTTCTCATCCCGAAATAAAAATCTTGACTTTTTCTTACACTACAGGAATTTAGAAACACACGCGTGTCTGTAGAATTGATTTATGTTACATAGTTTGTGAAATATTCAAGTTTAATTTTTGTGTTAAAAAATGCAAAGTTTCGTCGATCGACGAAATTGGCCGATTTTCGACATGTCACGGATTTTTGTGAAAACCACGGACCAAGCTCGAAATTTTATGGGGAATTCACTGGTGAAATCCGTTTTTCGATTAGACTCTTAGTTTTTAAGAAAATCGCAAAAGTATCGCCATTAGAGTCAATTTCTTCCTCGTAACTGTAGAATATTTCCATCTCATGCTCGTTCTGATTTTCGAAGAAACTTCATTTAAGACTCAGATTAAAGGCCAATTTATGTATTATTCCGTGTGCAAATTTCAGCGCTGTAGCTCTAATAGTTTAGGAGATAGAGCCATTTGAAATAATAATTGTCAGAGCTTGTAAGATGCGAAAATACAAAGCTTTTATTTTAAGGTTCCTGGAGGCCACACTTCTCATCCGGAAATAAAAATCTTGACTTTTTCTTACACTACAGGAATTTAGAAACACACGCGTGTCTGTAGAATTGATTTATGTTACATAGTTTGTGAAATATTCAAGTTTAATTTTTGTGTTAAAAAATGCAAAGTTTCGTCGATCGACGAAATTGGCCGATTTTCGACATGTCACGGATTTTTGTGAAAACCACGGACCAAGCTCGAAATTTTATGGGGAATTCACTGGTGAAGTCCGTTTTTCGATTAGACTCTTAGTTTTTAAGAAAATCGCAAAAGTATCGCCATTAGAGTCAATTTCTTCCTCGTAACTGTAGAATATTTCCATCTCATGCTCGTTCTGATTTTCGGAGAAACTTCATTTAAGACTCAGATTAAAGGCCAATTTATGTATTATTCCGTGTGCAAATTTCAGCGCTGTAGCTCTAATAGTTTAGGAGATAGAGCCATTTGAAATAATATTTGTCAGAGCTTGTAAGATGCGAAAACACAAAGCTTTTATTTTAAGGTTCCTGGAGGCCACACTTCTCATCCCGAAATAAAAATCTTGACTTTTTCTTACACTACAGGAATTTAGAAACACACGCGTGTCTGTAGAATTGATTTATGTTACATAGTTTGTGAAATATTCAAGTTTAATTTTTGTGTTAAAAAATGCAAAGTTTCGTCGATCGACGAAATTGGCCGATTTTCGACATGTCACGGATTTTTGTGAAAAC
>JAZDUA010001584.1:0-48983 GCA_038098605.1 Gryllus longicercus | reverse complement strand
TCGGACAACTTCGTCGATCTTTAAATGGCTCTATCTCCTAAACTATTAGAGCTAGAGCGCTGAAATTTGCACACGGAATAATAAATATTTTTCACAAACTATATAACATATATGGATTCTACAGACACGCGTGTATTTCTAAATTCTTGTAGTGTAAGGAAAAGTCAAGTTTTTTATTTCCGGATGAGAAATCTGGCCTCCAGGAACCTGAAAATAAAAGCATTGTTTTTTCGCATTTTGCAATCTCTGACAATTATTAATTCAAACGGCTCTATCTCCTAAACTATTACAGCTACAGCGCTGAAATTTGCACACGTAATATTATATATATTGGCTTTAATCTGAGTCTTAAACGAAGTTTCTCCGAAAATCAGAACGAGCATGAGATGGAAATATTCTACAGTTACTAGGAAGAAATTGACTGTAATGGCGATACTTTTGCGATTTCTTAAAACTAAGTTTCTAATCAAAAAATGAATATCACCAGTGAATTTCCCATAAAATTTCGAGCTTGGTCCGTGGTTTTCAAAAAAATCCGTGCCATGTCTTAAATCGGACAACTTCGTCGATCTTTAAATGGCTCTATCTCCTAAACAATTAGAGCTAGAGCGCTGAAATTTGCACACGGAATAATAAATATTTTTCACAAACTATATAACATATATGGATTCTACAGACACGCGTGTATTTCTAAATTCTTGTAGTGTAAGAAAAAGTCAAGTTTTTTATTTCCGGATGAGAAATCTGGCCTCCAGGAACCTGAAAATAAAAGCATTGTTTTTTCGCATTTTGCAAGCTCTGACAATTATTAATTCAAACGGCTCTATCTCCTAAACTATTACAGCTACAGCGCTGAAATTTGCACACGTAATATTATATATATTGGCCTTTAATCTGAGTCTTAAACGAAGTTTCTCCGAAAATCAGAACGAGCATGAGATGGAAATATTCTACAGTTACTAGGAAGAAATTGACTCTAATGGCGATACTTTTACGATTTTCTTAAAAACTAAGTTTCTAATCGAAAAATGAATATCACCAGTGAATTTCCCATAAAATTTCGAGCTTGGTCCGTGGTTTTCAAAAAAATCCGTGCCATGTCTTAAATCGGACAACTTCGTCGATCTTTAAATGGCTCTATCTCCTAAACTATTAGAGCTAGAGCGCTGAAATTTGCACACGGAATAATAAATATTTTTCACAAACTATATAACATATATGGATTCTACAGACACGCGTGTATTTCTAAATTCTTGTAGTGTAAGAAAAAGTCAAGTTTTTTATTTCCGGATGAGAAATCTGGCCTCCAGGAACCTGAAAATTAAAGCATTGTTTTTTCGCATTTTGCAAGCTCTGACAATTATTAATTCAAACGGCTCTATCTCCTAAACTATTACAGCTTACAGCGCTGAAATTTGCACACGTAATATTATATATATTGGCCTTTAATCTGAGTCTTAAACGAAGTTTCTCCGAAAATCAGAACGAGCATGAGATGGAAATATTCTACAGTTACTAGGAAGAAATTGACTCTAATGGCGATACTTTTACGATTTTCTTAAAAACTAAGTTTCTAATCGAAAAATGAATATCACCAGTGAATTTCCCATAAAATTTCGAGCTTGGTCCGTGGTTTTCAAAAAAATCCGTGCCATGTCTTAAATCGGACAACTTCGTCGATCTTTAAATGGCTCTATCTCCTAAACAATTAGAGCTAGAGCGCTGAAATTTGCACACGGAATAATAAATATTTTTCACAAACTATATAACATATATGGATTCTACAGACACGCGTGTATTTCTAAATTCTTGTAGTGTAAGAAAAAGTCAAGTTTTTTATTTCCGGATGAGAAATCTGGCCTCCAGGAACCTGAAAATAAAAGCATTGTTTTTTCGCATTTTGCAAGCTCTGACAATTATTAATTCAAACGGCTCTATCTCCTAAACTATTACAGCTACAGCGCTGAAATTTGCACACGTAATATTATATATACTGGCCTTTAATCTTAGTCTTAAACGAAGTTTCTCCGAAAATCAGAACGAGCATGAGATGGAAATATTCTACAGTTCCTAGGAAGAAATTGACTCTAATAGCGATACTTTGGCGATTTTCTTAAAAACTAAGTTTCTAATCGAAAAATGAATATCACCAGTGAATTTCCCATAAAATTTCGAGCTTGGTCCGTGGTTTTCAAAAAAATCCGTGCCATGTCTTAAATCGGAGAACTTCGTCGATCTTTAAATGGCTCTATCTCCTAAACTATTAGAGCTAGAGCGCTGAAATTTGCACACGGAATAATAAATATTTTTCACAAACTATATAACATATATGGATTCTACAGACACGCGTGTATTTCTAAATTCTTGTAGTGTAAGAAAAAGTCAAGTTTTTTATTTCCGGATGAGAAATCTGGCCTCCAGGAACCTGAAAATAAAAGCATTGTTTTTTCGCATTTTGCAAGCTCTGACAATTATTAATTCAAACGGCTCTATCTCCTAAACTATTACAGCTACAGCGCTGAAATTTGCACACGTAATATTATATATATTGGCCTTTAATCTGAGTCTTAAACGAAGTTTCTCCGAAAATCAGAACGAGCATGAGATGGAAATATTCTACAGTTACTAGGAAGAAATTGACTGTAATGGCGATACTTTTGCGATTTTCTTAAAAACTAAGTTTCTAATCAAAAAATGAATATCACCAGTGAATTTCCCATAAAATTTCGAGCTTGGTCCGTGGTTTTCAAAAAAATCCGTGCCATGTCTTAAATCGGACAACTTCGTCGATATTTAAATGGCTCTATCTCCTAAACTATTAGAGCTAGAGCGCTGAAATTTGCACACGGAATAATAAATATTTTTCACAAACTATATAACATATATGGATTCTACAGACACGCGTGTATTTCTAAATTCTTGTAGTGTAAGGAAAAGTCAAGTTTTTTATTTCCGGATGAGAAATCTGGCCTCCAGGAACCTTAAAATAAAAGCATTGTTTTTTCGCATTTTGCAAGCTCTGACAATTATTAATTCAAACGGCTCTATCTCCTAAACCATTACAGCTACAGCACTGAAATTTGCACACGTAATATCATATATATTGGCCTTTAATCTGAGTCTTAAACGAAGTTTCTCCGAAAATCAGAACGAGCATGAGATGGAAATATTCTACAGTTACTAGGAAGAAATTGACTGTAATGGCGATACTTTTGCGATTTTCTTAAAAACTAAGTTTCTAATCAAAAAATGAATATCACCAGTGAATTTCCCATAAAATTTCGAGCTTGGTCCGTGGTTTTCAAAAAATCCGTGCCATGTCTTAAATCGGACAACTTCGTCGATCTTTAAATGGCTCTATCTCCTAAACTATTAGAGCTAGAGCGCTGAAATTTAAACACGGAATAATAAATATTTTTCACAAACTATATAACATATATGGATTCTACAGACACGCGTGTATTTCTAAATTCTTGTAGTGTAAGAAAAAGTCAAGTTTTTTATTTCCGGATGAGAAATCTGGCCTCCAGGAACCTGAAAATAAAAGCATTGTTTTTTCGCATTTTGCAAGCTCTGACAATTATTAATTCAAACGGCTCTATCTCGTAAACTATTACAGCTACAGCGCTGAAATTTGCACACGTAATATTATATATATTGGCCTTTAATCTGAGTCTTAAACGAAGTTTCTCCGAAAATCAGAACGAGCATGAGATGGAAATATTCTACAGTTACTAGGAAGAAATTGACTGTAATGGCGATACTTTTACGATTTTCTTAAAAACTAAGTTTCTAATCGAAAAATGAATATCACCAGTGAATTTCCCATAAAATTTCGAGCTTGGTCCGTGGTTTTCAAAAAAATCCGTGCCATGTCTTAAATCGGACAACTTCGTCGATCTTTAAATGGCTCTATCTCCTAAACTATTAGAGCTAGAGCGCTGAAATTTGCACACGGAATAATAAATATTTTTCACAAACTATATAACATATATGGATTCTACAGACACGCGTGTATTTCTAAATTCTTGTAGTGTAAGAAAAAGTCAAGTTTTTTATTTCCGGATGAGAAATCTGGCCTCCAGGAACCTGAAAATAAAAGCATTGTTTTTTCGCATTTTGCAAGCTCTGACAATTATTAATTCAAACGGCTCTATCTCCTAAACTATTACAGCTACAGCGCTGAAATTTGCACACGTAATATTATATATATTGGCCTTTAATCTGAGTCTTAAACGAAGTTTCTCCGAAAATCAGAACGAGCATGAGATGGAAATATTCTACAGTTACTAGGAAGAAATTGACTCTAATGGCGATACTTTTACGATTTTCTTAAAAACTAAGTTTCTAATCGAAAAATGAATATCACCAGTGAATTTCCCATAAAATTTCGAGCTTGGTCCGTGGTTTTCAAAAAAATCCGTGCCATGTCTTAAATCGGACAACTTCGTCGATCTTTAAATGGCTCTATCTCCTAAACTATTAGAGCTAGAGCGCTGAAATTTGCACACGGAATAATAAATATTTTTCACAAACTATATAACATATATGGATTCTACAGACACGCGTGTATTTCTAAATTCTTGTAGTGTAAGAAAAAGTCAAGTTTTTTATTTCCGGATGAGAAATCTGGCCTCCAGGAACCTGAAAATTAAAGCATTGTTTTTTCGCATTTTGCAAGCTCTGACAATTATTAATTCAAACGGCTCTATCTCCTAAACTATTACAGCTACAGCGCTGAAATTTGCACACGTAATATTATATATATTGGCCTTTAATCTGAGTCTTAAACGAAGTTTCTCCGAAAATCAGAACGAGCATGAGATGGAAATATTCTACAGTTACTAGGAAGAAATTGACTCTAATGGCGATACTTTTACGATTTTCTTAAAAACTAAGTTTCTAATCGAAAAATGAATATCACCAGTGAATTTCCCATAAAATTTCGAGCTTGGTCCGTGGTTTTCAAAAAAATCCGTGCCATGTCTTAAATCGGACAACTTCGTCGATCTTTAAATGGCTCTATCTCCTAAACTATTAGAGCTAGAGCGCTGAAATTTGCACACGGAATAATAAATATTTTTCACAAACTATATAACATATATGGATTCTACAGACACGCGTGTATTTCTAAATTCTTGTAGTGTAAGAAAAAGTCAAGTTTTTTATTTCCGGATGAGAAATCTGGCCTCCAGGAACCTGAAAATAAAAGCATTGTTTTTTCGCATTTTGCAAGCTCTGACAATTATTAATTCAAACGGCTCTATCTCCTAAACTATTACAGCTACAGCGCTGAAATTTGCACACGTAATATTATATATATTGGCCTTTAATCTGAGTCTTAAACGAAGTTTCTCCGAAAATCAGAACGAGCATGAGATGGAAATATTCTACAGTTACTAGGAAGAAATTGACTCTAATGGCGATACTTTTACGATTTTCTTAAAAACTAAGTTTCTAATCGAAAAATGAATATCACCAGTGAATTTCCCATAAAATTGCGAGCTTGGTCCGTGGTTTTCAAAAAAATCCGTGCCATGTCGTAAATCGGACAACTTCGTCGATCTTTAAATGGCTCTATCTCCTAAACTATTAGAGCTAGAGCGCTGAAATTTGCACACGGAATAATAAATATTTTTCACAAACTATATAACATATATGGATTCTACAGACACGCGTGTATTTCTAAATTCTTGTAGTGTAAGGAAAAGTCAAGTTTTTTATTTCCGGATGAGAAATCTGGCCTCCAGGAACCTGAAAATAAAAGCATTGTTTTTTCGCATTTTGCAATCTCTGACAATTATTAATTCAAACGGCTCTATCTCCTAAACTATTACAGCTACAGCGCTGAAATTTGCACACGTAATATTATATATATTGGCTTTAATCTGAGTCTTAAACGAAGTTTCTCCGAAAATCAGAACGAGCATGAGATGGAAATATTCTACAGTTACTAGGAAGAAATTGACTGTAATGGCGATACTTTTGCGATTTTCTTAAAAACTAAGTTTCTAATCAAAAAATGAATATCACCAGTGAATTTCCCATAAAATTTCGAGCTTGGTCCGTGGTTTTCAAAAAAATCCGTGCCATGTCTTAAATCGGACAACTTCGTCGATCTTTAAATGGCTCTATCTCCTAAACAATTAGAGCTAGAGCGCTGAAATTTGCACACGGAATAATAAATATTTTTCACAAACTATATAACATATATGGATTCTACAGACACGCGTGTATTTCTAAATTCTTGTAGTGTAAGAAAAAGTCAAGTTTTTTATTTCCGGATGAGAAATCTGGCCTCCAGGAACCTGAAAATAAAAGCATTGTTTTTTCGCATTTTGCAAGCTCTGACAATTATTAATTCAAACGGCTCTATCTCCTAAACTATTACAGCTACAGCGCTGAAATTTGCACACGTAATATTATATATATTGGCCTTTAATCTGAGTCTTAAACGAAGTTTCTCCGAAAATCAGAACGAGCATGAGATGGAAATATTCTACAGTTACTAGGAAGAAATTGACTCTAATGGCGATACTTTTACGATTTTCTTAAAAACTAAGTTTCTAATCGAAAAATGAATATCACCAGTGAATTTCCCATAAAATTTCGAGCTTGGTCCGTGGTTTTCAAAAAAATCCGTGCCATGTCTTAAATCGGACAACTTCGTCGATCTTTAAATGGCTCTATCTCCTAAACTATTAGAGCTAGAGCGCTGAAATTTGCACACGGAATAATAAATATTTTTCACAAACTATATAACATATATGGATTCTACAGACACGCGTGTATTTCTAAATTCTTGTAGTGTAAGAAAAAGTCAAGTTTTTTATTTCCGGATGAGAAATCTGGCCTCCAGGAACCTGAAAATTAAAGCATTGTTTTTTCGCATTTTGCAAGCTCTGACAATTATTAATTCAAACGGCTCTATCTCCTAAACTATTACAGCTACAGCGCTGAAATTTGCACACGTAATATTATATATATTGGCCTTTAATCTGAGTCTTAAACGAAGTTTCTCCGAAAATCAGAACGAGCATGAGATGGAAATATTCTACAGTTACTAGGAAGAAATTGACTCTAATGGCGATACTTTTACGATTTTCTTAAAAACTAAGTTTCTAATCGAAAAATGAATATCACCAGTGAATTTCCCATAAAATTTCGAGCTTGGTCCGTGGTTTTCAAAAAAATCCGTGCCATGTCTTAAATCGGACAACTTCGTCGATCTTTAAATGGCTCTATCTCCTAAACTATTAGAGCTAGAGCGCTGAAATTTGCACACGGAATAATAAATATTTTTCACAAACTATATAACATATATGGATTCTACAGACACGCGTGTATTTCTAAATTCTTGTAGTGTAAGAAAAAGTCAAGTTTTTTATTTCCGGATGAGAAATCTGGCCTCCAGGAACCTGAAAATAAAAGCATTGTTTTTTCGCATTTTGCAAGCTCTGACAATTATTAATTCAAACGGCTCTATCTCGTAAACTATTACAGCTACAGCGCTGAAATTTGCACACGTAATATTATATATATTGGCCTTTAATCTGAGTCTTAAACGAAGTTTCTCCGAAAATCAGAACGAGCATGAGATGGAAATATTCTACAGTTACTAGGAAGAAATTGACTGTAATGGCGATACTTTTGCGATTTTCTTAAAAACTAAGTTTCTAATCAAAAAATGAATATCACCAGTGAATTTCCCATAAAATTTCGAGCTTGGTCCGTGGTTTTCAAAAAAATCCGTGCCATGTCTTAAATCGGACAACTTCGTCGATCTTTAAATGGCTCTATCTCCTAAACTATTAGAGCTAGAGCGCTGAAATTTGCACACGGAATAATAAATATTTTTCACAAACTATATAACATATATGGATTCTACAGACACGCGTGTATTTCTAAATTCTTGTAGTGTAAGGAAAAGTCAAGTTTTTTATTTCCGGATGAGAAATCTGGCCTCCAGGAACCTTAAAATAAAAGCATTGTTTTTTCGCATTTTGCAAGCTCTGACAATTATTAATTCAAACGGCTCTATCTCCTAAACCATTACAGCTACAGCACTGAAATTTGCACACGTAATATCATATATATTGGCCTTTAATCTGAGTCTTAAACGAAGTTTCTCCGAAAATCAGAACGAGCATGAGATGGAAATATTCTACAGTTACTAGGAAGAAATTGACTGTAATGGCGATACTTTTGCGATTTTCTTAAAACTAAGTTTCTAATCAAAAAATGAATATCACCAGTGAATTTCCCATAAAATTTCGAGCTTGGTCCGTGGTTTTCAAAAAATCCGTGCCATGTCTTAAATCGGACAACTTCGTCGATCTTTAAATGGCTCTATCTCCTAAACTATTAGAGCTAGAGCGCTGAAATTTGCACACGGAATAATAAATATTTTTCACAAACTATATAACATATATGGATTCTACAGACACGCGTGTATTTCTAAATTCTTGTAGTGTAAGAAAAAGTCAAGTTTTTTATTTCCGGATGAGAAATCTGGCCTCCAGGAACCTGAAAATAAAAGCATTGTTTTTTCGCATTTTGCAAGCTCTGACAATTATTAATTCAAACGGCTCTATCTCGTAAACTATTACAGCTACAGCGCTGAAATTTGCACACGTAATATTATATATATTGGCCTTTAATCTGAGTCTTAAACGAAGTTTCTCCGAAAATCAGAACGAGCATGAGATGGAAATATTCTACAGTTACTAGAAGAAATTGACTGTAATGGCGATACTTTTACGATTTTCTTAAAAACTAAGTTTCTAATCGAAAAATGAATATCACCAGTGAATTTCCCATAAAATTTCGAGCTTGGTCCGTGGTTTTCAAAAAAATCCGTGCCATGTCTTAAATCGGACAACTTCGTCGATCTTTAAATGGCTCTATCTCCTAAACTATTAGAGCTAGAGCGCTGAAATTTGCACACGGAATAATAAATATTTTTCACAAACTATATAACATATATGGATTCTACAGACACGCGTGTATTTCTAAATTCTTGTAGTGTAAGAAAAAGTCAAGTTTTTTATTTCCGGATGAGAAATCTGGCCTCCAGGAACCTTAAAATAAAAGCATTGTTTTTTCGCATTTTGCAAGCTCTGACAATTATTAATTCAAACGGCTCTATCTCCTAAACTATTACAGCTACAGCGCTGAAATTTGCACACGTAATATTATATATATTGGCCTTTAATCTGAGTCTTAAACGAAGTTTCTCCGAAAATCAGAACGAGCATGAGATGGAAATATTCTACAGTTACTAGGAAGAAATTGACTGTAATGGCGATACTTTTGCGATTTTCTTAAAAACTAAGTTTCTAATCAAAAAATGAATATCACCAGTGAATTTCCCATAAAATTTCGAGCTTGGTCCGTGGTTTTCAAAAAAATCCGTGCCATGTCTTAAATCGGACAACTTCGTCGATCTTTAAATGGCTCTATCTCCTAAACTATTAGAGCTAGAGCGCTGAAATTTGCACACGGAATAATAAATATTTTTCACAAACTATATAACATATATGGATTCTACAGACACGCGTGTATTTCTAAATTCTTGTAGTGTAAGAAAAAGTCAAGTTTTTTATTTCCGGATGAGAAATTTGGCCTCCAGGAACCTGAAAATAAAAGCATTGTTTTTTCGCATTTTGCAAGCTCTGACAATTATTAATTCAAACGGCTCTATCTCCTAAACTATTACAGCTACAGCGCTGAAATTTGCACACGTAATATTATATATATTGGCTTTAATCTGAGTCTTAAACGAAGTTTCTCCGAAAATCAGAACGAGCATGAGATGGAAATATTCTACAGTTACTAGGAAGAAATTGACTCTATTGGCGATACTTTTACGATTTTCTTAAAAACTAAGTTTCTAATCGAAAAATGAATATCACCAGTGAATTTCCCATAAAATTTCGAGCTTGGTCCGTGGTTTTCAAAAAATCCGTGCCATGTCTTAAATCGGACAACTTCGTCGATCTTTAAATGGCTCTATCTCCTAAACTATTAGAGCTAGAGCGCTGAAATTTGCACACGGAATAATAAATATTTTTCACAAACTATATAACATATATGGATTCTACAGACACGCGTGTATTTCTAAATTCTTGTAGTGTAAGAAAAAGTCAAGTTTTTTATTTCCGGATGAGAAATCTGGCCTCCAGGAACCTGAAAATAAAAGCATTGTTTTTTCGCATTTTGCAAGCTCTGACAATTATTAATTCAAACGGCTCTATCTCGTAAACTATTACAGCTACAGCGCTGAAATTTGCACACGTAATATTATATATATTGGCCTTTAATCTGAGTCTTAAACGAAGTTTCTCCGAAAATCAGAACGAGCATGAGATGGAAATATTCTACAGTTACTAGGAAAAAATTGACTGTAATGGCGATACTTTTACGATTTTCTTAAAAACTAAGTTTCTAATCGAAAAATGAATATCACCAGTGAATTTCCCATAAAATTTCGAGCTTGGTCCGTGGTTTTCAAAAAAATCCGTGCCATGTCTTAAATCGGACAACTTCGTCGATCTTTAAATGGCTCTATCTCCTAAACTATTAGAGCTAGAGCGCTGAAATTTGCACACGGAATAATAAATATTTTTCACAAACTATATAACATATATGGATTCTACAGACACGCGTGTATTTCTAAATTCTTGTAGTGTAAGAAAAAGTCAAGTTTTTTATTTCCGGATGAGAAATCTGGCCTCCAGGAACCTTAAAATAAAAGCATTGTTTTTTCGCATTTTGCAAGCTCTGACAATTATTAATTCAAACGGCTCTATCTCCTAAACTATTACAGCTACAGCGCTGAAATTTGCACACGTAATATTATATATATTGGCCTTTAATCTGAGTCTTAAACGAAGTTTCTCCGAAAATCAGAACGAGCATGAGATGGAAATATTCTACAGTTACTAGGAAGAAATTGACTGTAATGGCGATACTTTTGCGATTTTCTTAAAAACTAAGTTTATAATCAAAAAATGAATATCACCAGTGAATTTCCCATAAAATTTCGAGCTTGGTCCGTGGTTTTCAAAAAAATCCGTGCCATGTCTTAAATCGGACAACTTCGTCGATCTTTAAATGGCTCTATCTCCTAAACTATTAGAGCTAGAGCGCTGAAATTTGCACACGGAATAATAAATATTTTTCACAAACTATATAACATATATGGATTCTACAGACACGCGTGTATTTCTAAATTCTTGTAGTGTAAGAAAAAGTCAAGTTTTTTATTTCCGGATGAGAAATTTGGCCTCCAGGAACCTGAAAATAAAAGCATTGTTTTTTCGCATTTTGCAAGCTCTGACAATTATTAATTCAAACGGCTCTATCTCCTAAACTATTACAGCTACAGCGCTGAAATTTGCACACGTAATATTATATATATTGGCTTTAATCTGAGTCTTAAACGAAGTTTCTCCGAAAATCAGAACGAGCATGAGATGGAAATATTCTACAGTTACTAGGAAGAAATTGACTCTATTGGCGATACTTTTACGATTTTCTTAAAAACTAAGTTTCTAATCAAAAATGAATATCACCAGTGAATTTCCCATAAAATTTCGAGCTTGGTCCGTGGTTTTCAAAAAAATCCGTGCCATGTCTTAAATCGGACAACTTCGTCGATCTTTAAATGGCTCTATCTCCTAAACTATTAGAGCTAGAGCGCTGAAATTTGCACACGGAATAATAAATATTTTTCACAAACTATATAACATATATGGATTCTACAGACACGCGTGTATTTCTAAATTCTTGTAGTGTAAGGAAAAGTCAAGTTTTTTATTTCCGGATGAGAAATCTTGCCTCCAGGAACCTGAAAATAAAAGCATTGTTTTTTCGCATTTTGCAATCTCTGACAATTATTAATTCAAACGGCTCTATCTCCTAAACTATTACAGCTACAGCGCTGAAATTTGCACACGTAATATTATATATATTGGCTTTAATCTGAGTCTTAAACGAAGTTTCTCCGAAAATCAGAACGAGCATGAGATGGAAATATTCTACAGTTACTAGGAAGAAATTGACTGTAATGGCGATACTTTTGCGATTTTCTTAAAAACTAAGTTTCTAATCAAAAAATGAATATCACCAGTGAATTTCCCATAAAATTTCGAGCTTGGTCCGTGGTTTTCAAAAAAATCCGTGCCATGTCTTAAATCGGACAACTTCGTCGATCTTTAAATGGCTCTATCTCCTAAACAATTAGAGCTAGAGCGCTGAAATTTGCACACGGAATAATAAATATTTTTCACAAACTATATAACATATATGGATTCTACAGACACGCGTGTATTTCTAAATTCTTGTAGTGTAAGAAAAAGTCAAGTTTTTTATTTCCGGATGAGAAATCTGGCCTCCAGGAACCTGAAAATAAAAGCATTGTTTTTTCGCATTTTGCAAGCTCTGACAATTATTAATTCAAACGGCTCTATCTCCTAAACTATTACAGCTACAGCGCTGAAATTTGCACACGTAATATTATATATATTGGCCTTTAATCTGAGTCTTAAACGAAGTTTCTCCGAAAATCAGAACGAGCATGAGATGGAAATATTCTACAGTTACTAGGAAGAAATTGACTCTAATGGCGATACTTTTACGATTTTCTTAAAAACTAAGTTTCTAATCGAAAAATGAATATCACCAGTGAATTTCCCATAAAATTTCGAGCTTGGTCCGTGGTTTTCAAAAAAATCCGTGCCATGTCTTAAATCGGACAACTTCGTCGATCTTTAAATGGCTCTATCTCCTAAACTATTAGAGCTAGAGCGCTGAAATTTGCACACGGAATAATAAATATTTTTCACAAACTATATAACATATATGGATTCTACAGACATGCGTGTATTTCTAAATTCTTGTAGTGTAAGAAAAAGTCAAGTTTTTTATTTCCGGATGAGAAATCTGGCCTCCAGGAACCTTAAAATAAAAGCATTGTTTTTTCGCATTTTGCAAGCTCTGACAATTATTAATTCAAACGGCTCTATCTCCTAAACTATTACAGCTACAGCGCTGAAATTTGCACACGTAATATTATATATATTGGCCTTTAATCTGAGTCTTAAACGAAGTTTCTCCAAAAATCAGAACGAGCATGAGATGGAAATATTCTACAGTTACTAGGAAGAAATTGACTGTAATGGCGATACTTTTGCGATTTTCTTAAAAACTAAGTTTCTAATCAAAAAATGAATATCACCAGTGATGTTCCCATAAAATTTCGAGCTTGGTCCGTGGTTTTCAAAAAAATCCGTGCCATGTCTTAAATCGGACAACTTCGTCGATCTTTAAATGGCTCTATCTCCTAAACTATTAGAGCTAGAGCGCTGAAATTTGCACACGGAATAATAAATATTTTTCACAAACTATATAACATATATGGATTCTACAGACACGCGTGTATTTCTAAATTCTTGTAGTGTAAGAAAAAGTCAAGTTTTTTATTTCCGGATGAGAAATTTGGCCTCCAGGAACCTGAAAATAAAAGCATTGTTTTTTCGCATTTTGCAAGCTCTGACAATTATTAATTCAAACGGCTCTATCTCCTAAACTATTACAGCTACAGCGCTGAAATTTGCACACGTAATATTATATATATTGGCTTTAATCTGAGTCTTAAACGAAGTTTCTCCGAAAATCAGAACGAGCATGAGATGGAAATATTCTACAGTTACTAGGAAGAAATTGACTCTAATGGCGATACTTTTACGATTTTCTTAAAAACTAAGTTTCTAATCGAAAAATGAATATCACCAGTGAATTTCCCATAAAATTGCGAGCTTGGTCCGTGGTTTTCAAAAAAATCCGTGCCATGTCTTAAATCGGACAACTTCGTCGATCTTTAAATGGCTCTATCTCCTAAACTATTAGAGCTAGAGCGCTGAAATTTGCACACGGAATAATAAATATTTTTCACAAACTATATAACATATATGGATTCTACAGACACGCGTGTATTTCTAAATTCTTGTAGTGTAAGAAAAAGTCAAGTTTTTTATTTCCGGATGAGAAATCTGGCCTCCAGGAACCTTAAAATAAAAGCATTGTTTTTTCGCATTTTGCAAGCTCTGACAATTATTAATTCAAACGGCTCTATCTCCTAAACTATTACAGCTACAGCGCTGAAATTTGCACACGTAATATTATATATATTGGCCTTTAATCTGAGTCTTAAACGAAGTTTCTCCGAAAATCAGAACGAGCATGAGATGGAAATATTCTACAGTTACTAGGAAGAAATTGACTGTAATGGCGATACTTTTGCGATTTTCTTAAAAACTAAGTTTCTAATCGAAAAATGAATATCACCAGTGAATTTCCCATAAAGATCGAGCTTGGTCCGTGGTTTTCAAAAAAATCCGTGCCATGTCTTAAATCGGACAACTTCGTCGATCTTTAAATGGCTCTATCTCCTAAACTATTAGAGCTAGAGCGCTGAAATTTGCACACGGAATAATAAATATTTTTCACAAACTATATAACATATATGGATTCTACAGACACGCGTGTATTTCTAAATTCTTGTAGTGTAAGAAAAAGTCATTTTTTTTATTTCCGGATGAGAAATTTGGCCTCCAGGAACCTGAAAATAAAAGCATTGTTTTTTCGCATTTTGCAAGCTCTGACAATTATTAATTCAAACGGCTCTATCTCCTAAACTATTACAGCTACAGCGCTGAAATTTGCACACGTAATATTATATATATTGGCTTTAATCTGAGTCTTAAACGAAGTTTCTCCGAAAATCAGAACGAGCATGAGATGGAAATATTCTACAGTTACTAGGAAGAAATTGACTCTAATGGCGATACTTTTACGATTTTCTTAAAAACTAAGTTTCTAATCGAAAAATGAATATCACCAGTGAATTTCCCATAAAATTGCGAGCTTGGTCCGTGGTTTTCAAAAAAATCCGTGCCATGTCTTAAATCGGACAACTTCGTCGATCTTTAAATGGCTCTATCTCCTAAACTATTAGAGCTAGAGCGCTGAAATTTGCACACGGAATAATAAATATTTTTCACAAACTATATAACATATATGGATTCTACAGACACGCGTGTATTTCTAAATTCTTGTAGTGTAAGAAAAAGTCAAGTTTTTTATTTCCGGATGAGAAATCTGGCCTCCAGGAACCTTAAAATAAAAGCATTGTTTTTTCGCATTTTGCAAGCTCTGACAATTATTAATTCAAACGGCTCTATCTCCTAAACTATCACAGCTACAGCGCTGAAATTTGCACACGTAATATTATATATATTGGCCTTTAATCTGAGTCTTAAACGAAGTTTCTCCGAAAATCAGAACGAGCATGAGATGGAAATATTCTACAGTTACTAGGAAGAAATTGACTGTAATGGCGATACTTTTGCGATTTTCTTAAAAACTAAGTTTCTAATCGAAAAATGAATATCACCAGTGAATTTCCCATAAAGATCGAGCTTGGTCCGTGGTTTTCAAAAAAATCCGTGCCATGTCTTAAATCGGACAACTTCGTCGATCTTTAAATGGCTCTATCTCCTAAACTATTAGAGCTAGAGCGCTGAAATTTGCACACGGAATAATAAATATTTTTCACAAACTATATAACATATATGGATTCTACAGACACGCGTGTATTTCTAAATTCTTGTAGTGTAAGAAAAAGTCAAGTTTTTTATTTCCGGATGAGAAATTTGGCCTCCAGGAACCTGAAAATAAAAGCATTGTTTTTTCGCATTTTGCAAGCTCTGACAATTATTAATTCAAACGGCTCTATCTCCTAAACTATTACAGCTACAGCGCTGAAATTTGCACACGTAATATTATATATATTGGCTTTAATCTGAGTCTTAAACGAAGTTTCTCCGAAAATCAGAACGAGCATGAGATGGAAATATTCTACAGTTACTAGGAAGAAATTGACTCTAATGGCGATACTTTTACGATTTTCTTAAAAACTAAGTTTCTAATCGAAAAATGAATATCACCAGTGAATTTCCCATAAAATTGCGAGCTTGGTCCGTGGTTTTCAAAAAAATCCGTGCCATGTCTTAAATCGGACAACTTCGTCGATCTTTAAATGGCTCTATCTCCTAAACTATTAGAGCTAGAGCGCTGAAATTTGCACACGGAATAATAAATATTTTTCACAAACTATATAACATATATGGATTCTACAGACACGCGTGTATTTCTAAATTCTTGTAGTGTAAGGAGAAGTCAAGTTTTTTATTTCCGGATGAGAAATCTGGCCTCCAGGAACCTGAAAATAAAAGCATTGTTTTTTCGCATTTTGCAAGCTCTGACAATTATTAATTCAAACGGCTCTATCTCCTAAACTATTACAGCTACAGCGCTGAAATTTGCACACGTAATATTATATATATTGGCTTTAATCTGAGTCTTAAACGAAGTTTCTCCGAAAATCAGAACGAGCATGAGATGGAAATATTCTACAGTTACTAGGAAGAAATTGACTGTAATGGCGATACTTTTGCGATTTTCTTAAAAACTAAGTTTCTAATCAAAAAATGAATATCACCAGTGATGTTCCCATAAAATTTCGAGCTTGGTCCGTGGTTTTCAAAAAAATCCGTGCCATGTCTTAAATCGGACAACTTCGTCGATCTTTAAATGGCTCTATCTCCTAAACTATTAGAGCTAGAGCGCTGAAATTTGCACACGGAATAATAAATATTTTTCACAAACTATATAACATATATGGATTCTACAGACACGCGTGTATTTCTAAATTCTTGTAGTGTAAGAAAAAGTCAAGTTTTTTATTTCCGGATGAGAAATCTGGCCTCCAGGAACCTTAAAATAAAAGCATTTTTTTTCGCATTTTGCAAGCTCTGACAATTATTAATTCAAACGGCTCTATCTCCTAAACTATTACAGCTACAGCGCTGAAATTTGCACACGTAATATTATATATATTGGCCTTTAATCTGAGTCTTAAACGAAGTTTCTCCGAAAATCAGATCGAGCATGAGATGGGAATATTCTACAGTTACTAGGAAGAAATTGACTCTAATGGCGATACTTTTGCGATTTTCTTAAAAACTAAGTTTCTAATCGAAAAATGAATATCACCAGTGAATTTCCCATAAAATTTCGAGCCTGGTCCGTTGTATTCAAAAAAATCCGTGCCATGTCTTAAATCGGACAACTTCGTCGATCTTTAAATGGCTCTATCTCCTAAACTATTAGAGCTAGAGCGCTGAAATTTGCACACGGAATAATAAATATTTTTCACAAACTATATAACATATATGGATTCTACAGACACGCGTGTATTTCTAAATTCTTGTAGTGTAAGAAAAAGTCATTTTTTTTTATTTCCGGATGAGAAATTTGGCCTCCAGGAACCTGAAAATAAAAGCATTGTTTTTTCGCATTTTGCAAGCTCTGACAATTATTAATTCAAACGGCTCTATCTCCTAAACTATTACAGCTACAGCGCTGAAATTTGCACACGTAATATTATATATATTGGCCTTTAATCTGAGTCTTAAACGAAGTTTCTCCGAAAATCAGAACGAGCATGAGATGGAAATATTCTACAGTTACTAGGAAGAAATTGACTCTAATGGCGATACTTTTACGATTTTCTTAAAAACTAAGTTTCTAATCGAAAAATGAATATCACCAGTGAATTTCCCATAAAATTGCGAGCTTGGTCCGTGGTTTTCAAAAAAATCCGTGCCATGTCTTAAATCGGACAACTTCGTCGATCTTTAAATGGCTCTATCTCCTAAACTATTAGAGCTAGAGCGCTGAAATTTGCACACGGAATAATAAATATTTTTCACAAACTATATAACATATATGGATTCTACAGAAACGCGTGTATTTCTAAATTCTTGTAGTGTAAGAAAAAGTCAAGTTTTTTATTTCCGGATGAGAAATCTGGCCTCCAGGAACCTTAAAATAAAAGCATTGTTTTTTCGCATTTTGCAAGCTCTGACAATTATTAATTCAAACGGCTCTATCTCCTAAACTATTACAGCTACAGCGCTGAAATTTGCACACGTAATATTATATATATTGGCCTTTAATCTGAGTCTTAAACGAAGTTTCTCCGAAAATCAGAACGAGCATGAGATGGAAATATTCTACAGTTACTAGGAAGAAATTGACTGTAATGGCGATACTTTTGCGATTTTCTTAAAAACTAAGTTTCTAATCGAAAAATGAATATCACCAGTGAATTTCCCATAAAGATCGAGCTTGGTCCGTGGTTTTCAAAAAAATCCGTGCCATGTCTTAAATCGGACAACTTCGTCGATCTTTAAATGGCTCTATCTCCTAAACTATTAGAGCTAGAGCGCTGAAATTTGCACACGGAATAATAAATATTTTTCACAAACTATATAACATATATGGATTCTACAGACACGCGTGTATTTCTAAATTCTTGTAGTGTAAGAAAAAGTCAAGTTTTTTATTTCCGGATGAGAAATCTGGCCTCCAGGAACCTTAAAATAAAAGCATTGTTTTTTCGCATTTTGCAAGCTCTGACAATTATTAATTCAAACGGCTCTATCTCCTAAACTATTACAGCTACAGCGCTGAAATTTGCACACGTAATATTATATATATTGGCCTTTAATCTGAGTCTTAAACGAAGTTTCTCCGAAAATCAGATCGAGCATGAGATGGGAATATTCTACAGTTACTAGGAAGAAATTGACTCTAATGGCGATACTTTTGCGATTTTCTTAAAAACTAAGTTTCTAATCGAAAAATGAATATCACCAGTGAATTTCCCATAAAATTTCGAGCCTGGTCCGTTGTTTTCAAAAAAATCCGTGCCATGTCTTAAATCGGACAACTTCGTCGATCTTTAAATGGCTCTATCTCCTAAACTATTAGAGCTAGAGCGCTGAAATTTGCACACGGAATAATAAATATTTTTCACAAACTATATAACATATATGGATTCTACAGACACGCGTGTATTTCTAAATTCTTGTAGTGTAAGAAAAAGTCATTTTTTTTATTTCGGATGAGAAATTTGGCCTCCAGGAACCTGAAAATAAAAGCATTGTTTTTTCGCATTTTGCAAGCTCTGACAATTATTAATTCAAACGGCTCTATCTCCTAAACTATTACAGCTACAGCGCTGAAATTTGCACACGTAATATTATATATATTGGCTTTAATCTGAGTCTTAAACGAAGTTTCTCCGAAAATCAGAACGAGCATGAGATGGAAATATTCTACAGTTACTAGGAAGAAATTGACTCTAATGGCGATACTTTTACGATTTTCTTAAAAACTAAGTTTCTAATCGAAAAATGAATATCACCAGTGAATTTCCCATAAAATTGCGAGCTTGGTCCGTGGTTTTCAAAAAAATCCGTGCCATGTCTTAAATCGGACAACTTCGTCGATCTTTAAATGGCTCTATCTCCTAAACTATTAGAGCTAGAGCGCTGAAATTTGCACACGGAATAATAAATATTTTTCACAAACTATATAACATATATGGATTCTACAGATACGCGTGTATTTCTAAATTCTTGTAGTGTAAGAAAAAGTCAAGTTTTTTATTTCCGGATGAGAAATCTGGCCTCCAGGAACCTTAAAATAAAAGCATTGTTTTTTCGCATTTTGCAAGCTCTGACAATTATTAATTCAAACGGCTCTATCTCCTAAACTATCACAGCTACAGCGCTGAAATTTGCACACGTAATATTATATATATTGGCCTTTAATCTGAGTCTTAAACGAAGTTTCTCCGAAAATCAGAACGAGCATGAGATGGAAATATTCTACAGTTACTAGGAAGAAATTGACTGTAATGGCGATACTTTTGCGATTTTCTTAAAAACTAAGTTTCTAATCGAAAAATGAATATCACCAGTGAATTTCCCATAAAGATCGAGCTTGGTCCGTGGTTTTCAAAAAAATCCGTGCCATGTCTTAAATCGGACAACTTCGTCGATCTTTAAATGGCTCTATCTCCTAAACTATTAGAGCTAGAGCGCTGAAATTTGCACACGGAATAATAAATATTTTTCACAAACTATATAACATATATGGATTCTACAGACACGCGTGTATTTCTAAATTCTTGTAGTGTAAGAAAAAGTCAAGTTTTTTATTTCCGGATGAGAAATTTGGCCTCCAGGAACCTGAAAATAAAAGCATTGTTTTTTCGCATTTTGCAAGCTCTGACAATTATTAATTCAAACGGCTCTATCTCCTAAACTATTACAGCTACAGCGCTGAAATTTGCACACGTAATATTATATATATTGGCTTTAATCTGAGTCTTAAACGAAGTTTCTCCGAAAATCAGAACGAGCATGAGATGGAAATATTCTACAGTTACTAGGAAGAAATTGACTCTAATGGCGATACTTTTACGATTTTCTTAAAAACTAAGTTTCTAATCGAAAAATGAATATCACCAGTGAATTTCCCCATAAAATTGCGAGCTTGGTCCGTGGTTTTCAAAAAAATCCGTGCCATGTCTTAAATCGGACAACTTCGTCGATCTTTAAATGGCTCTATCTCCTAAACTATTAGAGCTAGAGCGCTGAAATTTGCACACGGAATAATAAATATTTTTCACAAACTATATAACATATATGGATTCTACAGACACGCGTGTATTTCTAAATTCTTGTAGTGTAAGGAGAAGTCAAGTTTTTTATTTCCGGATGAGAAATCTGGCCTCCAGGAACCTGAAAATAAAAGCATTGTTTTTTCGCATTTTGCAAGCTCTGACAATTATTAATTCAAACGGCTCTATCTCCTAAACTATTACAGCTACAGCGCTGAAATTTGCACACGTAATATTATATATATTGGCTTTAATCTGAGTCTTAAACGAAGTTTCTCCGAAAATCAGAACGAGCATGAGATGGAAATATTCTACAGTTACTAGGAAGAAATTGACTGTAATGGCGATACTTTTGCGATTTTCTTAAAAACTAAGTTTCTAATCAAAAAATGAATATCACCAGTGATGTTCCCATAAAATTTCGAGCTTGGTCCGTGGTTTTCAAAAAAATCCGTGCCATGTCTTAAATCGGACAACTTCGTCGATCTTTAAATGGCTCTATCTCCTAAACTATTAGAGCTAGAGCGCTGAAATTTGCACACGGAATAATAAATATTTTTCACAAACTATATAACATATATGGATTCTACAGACACGCGTGTATTTCTAAATTCTTGTAGTGTAAGAAAAAGTCAAGTTTTTTATTTCCGGATGAGAAATCTGGCCTCCAGGAACCTTAAAATAAAAGCATTGTTTTTTCGCATTTTGCAAGCTCTGACAATTATTAATTCAAACGGCTCTATCTCCTAAACTATTACAGCTACAGCGCTGAAATTTGCACACGTAATATTATATATATTGGCCTTTAATCTGAGTCTTAAACGAAGTTTCTCCGAAAATCAGATCGAGCATGAGATGGGAATATTCTACAGTTACTAGGAAGAAATTGACTCTAATGGCGATACTTTTGCGATTTTCTTAAAAACTAAGTTTCTAATCGAAAAATGAATATCACCAGTGAATTTCCCATAAAATTTCGAGCCTGGTCCGTTGTTTTCAAAAAATCCGTGCCATGTCTTAAATCGGACAACTTCGTCGATCTTTAAATGGCTCTATCTCCTAAACTATTAGAGCTAGAGCGCTGAAATTTGCACACGGAATAATAAATATTTTTCACAAACTATATAACATATATGGATTCTACAGACACGCGTGTATTTCTAAATTCTTGTAGTGTAAGAAAAAGTCATTTTTTTTATTTCCGGATGAGAAATTTGGCCTCCAGGAACCTGAAAATAAAAGCATTGTTTTTTCGCATTTTGCAAGCTCTGACAATTATTAATTCAAACGGCTCTATCTCCTAAACTATTACAGCTACAGCGCTGAAATTTGCACACGTAATATTATATATATTGGCCTTTAATCTGAGTCTTAAACGAAGTTTCTCCGAAAATCAGAACGAGCATGAGATGGAAATATTCTACAGTTACTAGGAAGAAATTGACTCTAATGGCGATACTTTTACGATTTTCTTAAAAACTAAGTTTCTAATCGAAAAATGAATATCACCAGTGAATTTCCCATAAAATTGCGAGCTTGGTCCGTGGTTTTCAAAAAAATCCGTGCCATGTCTTAAATCGGACAACTTCGTCGATCTTTAAATGGCTCTATCTCCTAAACTATTAGAGCTAGAGCGCTGAAATTTGCACACGGAATAATAAATATTTTTCACAAACTATATAACATATATGGATTCTACAGATACGCGTGTATTTCTAAATTCTTGTAGTGTAAGAAAAAGTCAAGTTTTTTATTTCCGGATGAGAAATCTGGCCTCCAGGAACCTTAAAATAAAAGCATTGTTTTTTCGCATTTTGCAAGCTCTGACAATTATTAATTCAAACGGCTCTATCTCCTAAACTATTACAGCTACAGCGCTGAAATTTGCACACGTAATATTATATATATTGGCCTTTAATCTGAGTCTTAAACGAAGTTTCTCCGAAAATCAGAACGAGCATGAGATGGAAATATTCTACAGTTACTAGGAAGAAATTGACTGTAATGGCGATACTTTTGCGATTTTCTTAAAAACTAAGTTTCTAATCGAAAAATGAATATCACCAGTGAATTTCCCATAAAGATCGAGCTTGGTCCGTGGTTTTCAAAAAAATCCGTGCCATGTCTTAAATCGGACAACTTCGTCGATCTTTAAATGGCTCTATCTCCTAAACTATTAGAGCTAGAGCGCTGAAATTTGCACACGGAATAATAAATATTTTTCACAAACTATATAACATATATGGATTCTACAGACACGCGTGTATTTCTAAATTCTTGTAGTGTAAGAAAAAGTCAAGTTTTTTATTTCCGGATGAGAAATTTGGCCTCCAGGAACCTGAAAATAAAAGCATTGTTTTTTCGCATTTTGCAAGCTCTGACAATTATTAATTCAAACGGCTCTATCTCCTAAACTATTACAGCTACAGCGCTGAAATTTGCACACGTAATATTATATATATTGGCTTTAATCTGAGTCTTAAACGAAGTTTCTCCGAAAATCAGAACGAGCATGAGATGGAAATATTCTACAGTTACTAGGAAGAAATTGACTCTAATGGCGATACTTTTACGATTTTCTTAAAAACTAAGTTTCTAATCGAAAAATGAATATCACCAGTGAATTTCCCATAAAATTGCGAGCTTGGTCCGTGGTTTTCAAAAAAATCCGTGCCATGTCTTAAATCGGACAACTTCGTCGATCTTTAAATGGCTCTATCTCCTAAACTATTAGAGCTAGAGCGCTGAAATTTGCACACGGAATAATAAATATTTTTCACAAACTATATAACATATATGGATTCTACAGACACGCGTGTATTTCTAAATTCTTGTAGTGTAAGGAGAAGTCAAGTTTTTTATTTCCGGATGAGAAATCTGGCCTCCAGGAACCTGAAAATAAAAGCATTGTTTTTTCGCATTTTGCAAGCTCTGACAATTATTAATTCAAACGGCTCTATCTCCTAAACTATTACAGCTACAGCGCTGAAATTTGCACACGTAATATTATATATATTGGCTTTAATCTGAGTCTTAAACGAAGTTTCTCCGAAAATCAGAACGAGCATGAGATGGAAATATTCTACAGTTACTAGGAAGAAATTGACTGTAATGGCGATACTTTTGCGATTTTCTTAAAAACTAAGTTTCTAATCAAAAAATGAATATCACCAGTGATGTTCCCATAAAATTTCGAGCTTGGTCCGTGGTTTTCAAAAAAATCCGTGCCATGTCTTAAATCGGACAACTTCGTCGATCTTTAAATGGCTCTATCTCCTAAACTATTAGAGCTAGAGCGCTGAAATTTGCACACGGAATAATAAATATTTTTCACAAACTATATAACATATATGGATTCTACAGACACGCGTGTATTTCTAAATTCTTGTAGTGTAAGAAAAAGTCATTTTTTTTATTTCCGGATGAGAAATTTGGCCTCCAGGAACCTGAAAATAAAAGCATTGTTTTTTTCGCATTTTGCAAGCTCTGACAATTATTAATTCAAACGGCTCTATCTCCTAAACTATTACAGCTACAGCGCTGAAATTTGCACACGTAATATTATATATATTGGCCTTTAATCTGAGTCTTAAACGAAGTTTCTCCGAAAATCAGAACGAGCATGAGATGGAAATATTCTACAGTTACTAGGAAGAAATTGACTCTAATGGCGATACTTTTACGATTTTCTTAAAAACTAAGTCTCTAATCGAAAAATGAATATCACCAGTGAATTTCCCATAAAATTGCGAGCTTGGTCCGTGGTTTTCAAAAAAATCCGTGCCATGTCTTAAATCGGACAACTTCGTCGATCTTTAAATGGCTCTATCTCCTAAACTATTAGAGCTAGAGCGCTGAAATTTGCACACGGAATAATAAATATTTTTCACAAACTATATAACATATATGGATTCTACAGACACGCGTGTATTTCTAAATTCTTGTAGTGTAAGAAAAAGTCAAGTTTTTTATTTCCGGATGAGAAATTTGGCCTCCAGGAACATGAAAATAAAAGCATTGTTTTTTCGCATTTTGCAAGCTCTGACAATTATTAATTCAAACGGCTCTATCTCCTAAACTATTACAGCTACAGCGCTGAAATTTGCACACGTAATATTATATATATTGGCTTTAATCTGAGTCTTAAACGAAGTTTCTCCGAAAATCAGAACGAGCATGAGATGGAAATATTCTACAGTTACTAGGAAGAAATTGACTCTAATGGCGATACTTTTACGATTTTCTTAAAAACTAAGTTTCTAATCGAAAAATGAATATCACCAGTGAATTTCCCATAAAATTGCGAGCTTGGTCCGTGGTTTTCAAAAAAATCCGTGCCATGTCTTAAATCGGACAACTTCGTCGATCTTTAAATGGCTCTATCTCCTAAACTATTAGAGCTAGAGCGCTGAAATTTGCACACGGAATAATAAATATTTTTCACAAACTATATAACATATATGGATTCTACAGACACGCGTGTATTTCTAAATTCTTGTAGTGTAAGGAGAAGTCAAGTTTTTTATTTCCGGATGAGAAATCTGGCCTCCAGGAACCTGAAAATAAAAGCATTGTTTTTTCGCATTTTGCAAGCTCTGACAATTATTAATTCAAACGGCTCTATCTCCTAAACTATTACAGCTACAGCGCTGAAATTTGCACACGTAATATTATATATATTGGCTTTAATCTGAGTCTTAAACGAAGTTTCTCCGAAAATCAGAACGAGCATGAGATGGAAATATTCTACAGTTACTAGGAAGAAATTGACTGTAATGGCGATACTTTTGCGATTTTCTTAAAAACTAAGTTTCTAATCAAAAAATGAATATCACCAGTGAATTTTTCATAAAATTTCGAGCTTGGTCCGTGGTTTTCAAAAAAATCCGTGCCATGTCTTAAATCGGACAACTTCGTCGATCTTTAAATGGCTCTATCTCCTAAACTATTAGAGCTAGAGCGCTGAAATTTGCACACGGAATAATAAATATTTTTCACAAACTATATAACATATATGGATTCTACAGACACGCGTGTATTTCTAAATTCTTGTAGTGTAAGAAAAAGTCAAGTTTTTTATTTCCGGATGAGAAATTTGGCCTCCAGGAACCTGAAAATAAAAGCATTGTTTTTTCGCATTTTGCAAGCTCTGACAATTATTAATTCAAACGGCTCTATCTCCTAAACTATTACAGCTACAGCGCTGAAATTTGCACACGTAATATTATATATATTGGCCTTTAATCTGAGTCTTAAACGAAGTTTCTCCGAAAATCAGAACGAGCATGAGATGGAAATATTCTACAGTTACTAGGAAGAAATTGACTCTAATGGCGATACTTTTACGATTTTCTTAAAAACTAAGTTTCTAATCGAAAAATGAATATCACCAGTGAATTTCCCATAAAATTGCGAGCTTGGTCCGTGGTTTTCAAAAAAATCCGTGCCATGTCTTAAATCGGACAACTTCGTCGATCTTTAAATGGCTCTATCTCCTAAACTATTAGAGCTAGAGCGCTGAAATTTGCACACGGAATAATAAATATTTTTCACAAACTATATAACATATATGGATTCTACAGACACGCGTGTATTTCTAAAATCTTGTAGTGTAAGAAAAAGTCAAGTTTTTTATTTCCGGATGAGAAATCTGGCCTCCAGGAACCTTAAAATAAAAGCATTGTTTTTTCGCATTTTGCAAGCTCTGACAATTATTAATTCAAACGGCCCTATCTCCTAAACTATTACAGCTACAGCGCTGAAATTTGCACACGTAATATTATATATATTGGCCTTTAATCTGAGTCTTAAACGAAGTTTCTCCGAAAATCAGAACGAGCATGAGATGGAAATATTCTACAGTTACTAGGAAGAAATTGACTGTAATGGCGATACTTTTGCGATTTTCTTAAAAACTAAGTTTCTAATCGAAAAATGAATATCACCAGTGAATTTCCCATAAAGATCGAGCATGGTCCGTGGTTTTCAAAAAAATCCGTGCCATGTCTTAAATCGGACAACTTCGTCGATCTTTAAATGGCTCTATCTCCTAAACTATTAGAGCTAGAGCGCTGAAATTTGCACACGGAATAATAAATATTTTTCACAAACTATATAACATATATGGATTCTACAGACACGCGTGTATTTCTAAATTCTTGTAGTGTAAGAAAAAGTCAAGTTTTTTATTTCCGGATGAGAAATCTGGCCTCCAGGAACCTTAAAATAAAAGCATTGTTTTTTCGCATTTTGCAAGCTCTGACAATTATTAATTCAAACGGCTCTATCTCCTAAACTATTACAGCTACAGCGCTGAAATTTGCACACGTAATATTATATATATTGGCCTTTAATCTGAGTCTTAAACGAAGTTTCTCCGAAAATCAGATCGAGCATGAGATGGGAATATTCTACAGTTACTAGGAAGAAATTGACTCTAATGGCGATACTTTTGCGATTTTCTTAAAAACTACGTTTCTAATCGAAAAATGAATATCACCAGTGAATTTCCCATAAAATTTCGAGCCTGGTCCGTTGTTTTCAAAAAAATCCGTGCCATGTCTTAAATCGGACAACTTCGTCGATCTTTAAATGGCTCTATCTCCTAAACTATTAGAGCTAGAGCGCTGAAATTTGCACACGGAATAATAAATATTTTTCACAAACTATATAACATATATGGATTCTACAGACACGCGTGTATTTCTAAATTCTTGTAGTGTAAGAAAAAGTCAAGTTTTTTATTTCCGGATGAGAAATCTGGCCTCCCGGAACCTGAAAATAAAAGCATTGTTTTTTCGCATTTTGCAAGCTCTGACAATTATTAATTCAAACGGCTCTATCTCCTAAACTATTACAGCTACAGCGCTGAAATTTGCACACGTAATATTATATATATTGGCTTTAATCTGAGTCTTAAACGAAGTTTCTCCGAAAATCAGAACGAGCATGAGATGGAAATATTCTACAGTTACTAGGAAGAAATTGACTGTAATGGCGATACTTTTGCGATTTTCTTAAAAACTAAGTTTCTAATCAAAAAATGAATATCACCAGTGAATTTTCCATAAAATTTCGAGCTTGGTCCGTGGTTTTCAAAAAAATCCGTGCCATGTCTTAAATCGGACAACTTCGTCGATCTTTAAATGGCTCTATCTCCTAAACAATTAGAGCTAGAGCGCTGAAATTTGCACACGGAATAATAAATATTTTTCACAAACTATATAACATATATGGATTCTACAGACACGCGTGTATTTCTAAATTCTTGTAGTGTAAGAAAAAGTCAAGTTTTTTATTTCCGGATGAGAAATCTGGCCTCCAGGAACCTGAAAATAAAAGCATTGTTTTTTCGCATTTTGCAAGCTCTGACAATTATTAATTCAAACGGCTCTATCTCCTAAACTATTACAGCTACAGCGCTGAAATTTGCACACGTAATATTATATATATTGGCCTATAATCTGAGTCTTAAACGAAGTTTCTCCGAAAATGAGAACGAGCATGAGATGGAAATATTCTACAGTTACTAGGAAGAAATTGACTGTAATGGCGATACTTTTGCGATTTTCTTAAAAACTAAGTTTCTAATCGAAAAATGAATATCACCAGTGAATTTCCCATAAAGATCGAGCTTGGTCCGTGGTTTTCAAAAAAATCCGTGCCATGTCTTAAATCGGACAACTTCGTCGATCTTTAAATGGCTCTATCTCCTAAACTATTAGAGCTAGAGCGCTGAAATTTGCACACGGAATAATAAATATTTTTCACAAACTATATAACATATATGGATTCTACAGACACGCGTGTATTTCTAAATTCTTGTAGTGTAAGAAAAAGTCAAGTTTTTTATTTCCGGATGAGAAATCTGGCCTCCAGGAACCTTAAAATAAAAGCATTGTTTTTTCGCATTTTGCAAGCTCTGACAATTATTAATTCAAACGGCTCTATCTCCTAAACTATTACAGCTACAGCGCTGAAATTTGCACACGTAATATTATATATATTGGCCTTTAATCTGAGTCTTAAACGAAGTTTCTCCGAAAATCAGATCGAGCATGAGATGGGAATATTCTACAGTTACTAGGAAGAAATTGACTCTAATGGCGATACTTTTGCGATTTTCTTAAAAACTACGTTTCTAATCGAAAAATGAATATCACCAGTGAATTTCCCATAAAATTTCGAGCCTGGCCCGTTGTTTTCAAGAAAATCCGTGCCATGTCTTAAATCGGACAACTTCGTCGATCTTTAAATGGCTCTATCTCCTAAACTATTAGAGCTAGAGCGCTGAAATTTGCACACGGAATAATAAATATTTTTCACAAACTATATAACATATATGGATTCTACAGACACGCGTGTATTTCTAAATTCTTGTAGTGTAAGAAAAAGTCAAGTTTTTTATTTCCGGATGAGAAATCTTGCCTCCAGGAACCTTTAAATAAAAGCATTGTTTTTTCGCATTTTGCAAGCTCTGACAATTATTAATTCAAACGGCTCTATCTCCTAAACTATTACAGCTACAGCGCTGAAATTTGCACACGTAATATTATATATATTGGCCTTTAATCTGAGTCTTAAACGAAGTTTCTCCGAAAATCAGAACGAGCATGAGATGGAAATATTCTACAGTTACTAGGAAGAAATTGACTGTAATGGCGATACTTTTGCCATTTTCTTAAAAACTAAGTTTCTAATCGAAAAATGAATATCACCAGTGAATTTCCCATAAAATTTCGAGCTTGGTCCGTGGTTTTCAAAAAAATCCGTGCCATGTCTTAAATCGGACAACTTCGTCGATCTTTAAATGGCTCTATCTCCTAAACAATTAGAGCTAGAGCGCTGAAATTTGCACACGGAATAATAAATATTTTTCACAAACTATATAACATATATGGATTCTACAGACACGCGTGTATTTCTAAATTCTTGTAGTGTAAGAAAAAGTCAAGTTTTTTATTTCCGGATGAGAAATCTTGCCTCCAGGAACCTTTAAATAAAAGCATTGTTTTTTCGCATTTTGCAAGCTCTGACAATTATTAATTCAAACGGCTCTATCTCCTAAACTATTACAGCTACAGCGCTGAAATTTGCACACGTAATATTATATATATTGGCCTTTAATCTGAGTCTTAAACGAAGTTTCTCCGAAAATCAGAACGAGCATGAGATGGAAATATTCTACAGTTACTAGGAAGAAATTGACTGTAATGGCGATACTTTTGCCATTTTCTTAAAAACTAAGTTTCTAATCGAAAAATGAATATCACCAGTGAATTTCCCATAAAATTTCGAGCTTGGTCCGTGGTTTTCAAAAAAATCCGTGCCATGTCTTAAATCGGACAACTTCGTCGATCTTTAAATGGCTCTATCTCCTAAACAATTAGAGCTAGAGCGCTGAAATTTGCACACGGAATAATAAATATTTTTCACAAACTATATAACATATATGGATTCTACAGACACGCGTGTATTTCTAAATTCTTGTAGTGTAAGAAAAAGTCAAGTTTTTTATTTCCGGATGAGAAATCTGGCCTCCAGGAACCTGAAAATAAAAGCATTGTTTTTTCGCATTTTGCAAGCTCTGACAATTATTAATTCAAACGGCTCTATCTCCTAAACTATTACAGCTACAGCGCTGAAATTTGCACACGTAATATTATATATATTTGGCCTTTAATCTGAGTCTTAAACGAAGTTTCTCCGAAAATCAGAACGAGCATGAGATGGAAATATTCTACAGTTACTAGGAAGAAATTGACTCTAATGGCGATACTTTTACGATTTTCTTAAAAACTAAGTTTCTAATCGAAAAATGAATATAACCAGTGAATTTCCCATAAAACTCGAGCTTGGTCCGTGGTTTTCAAAAAAATCCGTGCCATGTCTTAAATCGGACAACTTCGTCGATCTTTAAATGGCTCTATCTCCTAAACTATTAGAGCTAGAGCGCTGAAATTTGCACACGGAATAATAAATATTTTTCACAAACTATATAACATATATGGATTCTACAGACACGCGTGTATTTCTAAATTCTTGTAGTGTAAGAAAAAGTCAAGTTTTTTATTTCCGGATGAGAAATCTGGCCTCCAGGAACCTTAAAATAAAAGCAATTGTTTTTTTCGCATTTTGCAAGCTCTGACAATTATTAATTCAAACGGCTCTATCTCCTAAACTATTACAGCTACAGCGCTGAAATTTGCACACGTAATATTATATATATTGGCCTTTAATCTGAGTCTTAAACGAAGTTTCTCCGAAAATCAGAACGAGCATGAGATGGAAATATTCTACAGTTACTAGGAAGAAATTGACTGTAATGGCGATACTTTTGCGATTTTCTTAAAAACTAAGTTTCTAATCAAAAAATGAATATCACCAGTGATGTTCCCATAAAATTTCGAGCTTGGTCCGTGGTTTTCAAAAAAATCCGTGCCATGTCTTAAATCGGACAACTTCGTCGATCTTTAAATGGCTCTATCTCCTAAACTATTAGAGCTAGAGCGCTGAAATTTGCACACGGAATAATAAATATTTTTCACAAAACTATATAACATATATGGATTCTACAGACACGCGTGTATTTCTAAATTCTTGTAGTGTAAGAAAAAGTCAAGTTTTTTATTTCCGGATGAGAAATTTGGCCTCCAGGAACCTGAAAATAAAAGCATTGTTTTTTCGCATTTTGCATGCTCTGACAATTATTAATTCAAACGGCTCTATCTCCTAAACTATTACAGCTACAGCGCTGAAATTTGCACACGTAATATTATATATATTGGCCTTTAATCTGAGTCTTAAACGAAGTTTCTCCGAAAATCAGAACGAGCATGAGATGGAAATATTCTACAGTTACTAGGAAGAACCTGACTCTAATGGCGATACTTTTACGATTTTCTTAAAAACTAAGTTTCTAATCGAAAAATGAATATCACCAGTGAATTTCCCATAAAATTGCGAGCTTGGTCCGTGGTTTTCAAAAAAATCCGTGCCATGTCTTAAATCGGACAACTTCGTCGATCTTTAAATGGCTCTATCTCCTAAACTATTAGAGCTAGAGCGCTGAAATTTGCACACGGAATAATAAATATTTTTCACAAACTATATAACATATATGGATTCTACAGACACGCGTGTATTTCTAAATTCTTGTAGTGTAAGAAAAAGTCAAGTTTTTTATTTCCGGATGAGAAATCTGGCCTCCAGGAACCTTAAAATAAAAGCATTGTTTTTTCGCATTTTGCAAGCTCTGACAATTATTAATTCAAACGGCTCTATCTCCTAAACTATTACAGCTACAGCGCTGAAATTTGCACACGTAATATTATATATATTGGCCTTTAATCTGAGTCTTAAACGAAGTTTCTCCGAAAATCAGAACGAGCATGAGATGGAAATATTCTACAGTTACTAGGAAGAAATTGACTGTAATGGCGATACTTTTGCGATTTTCTTAAAAACTAAGTTTCTAATCGAAAAATGAATATCACCAGTGAATTTCCCATAAAGATCGAGCTTGGTCCGTGGTTTTCAAAAAAATCCGTGCCATGTCTTAAATCGGACAACTTCGTCGATCTTTAAATGGCTCTATCTCCTAAACTATTAGAGCTAGAGCGCTGAAATTTGCACACGGAATAATAAATATTTTTCACAAACTATATAACATATATGGATTCTACAGACACGCGTGTATTTCTAAATTCTTGTAGTGTAAGAAAAAGTCAAGTTTTTTATTTCCGGATGAGAAATCTGGCCTCCAGGAACCTTAAAATAAAAGCATTGTTTTTTCGCATTTTGCAAGCTCTGACAATTATTAATTCAAACGGCTCTATCTCCTAAACTATTACAGCTACAGCGCTGAAATTTGCACACGTAATATTATATATATTGGCCTTTAATCTGAGTCTTAAACGAAGTTTCTCCGAAAATCAGATCGAGCATGAGATGGGAATATTCTACAGTTACTAGGAAGAAATTGACTCTAATGGCGATACTTTGCGATTTTCTTAAAAACTACGTTTCTAATCGAAAAATGAATATCACCAGTGAATTTCCCATAAAATTTCGAGCCTGGTCCGTTGTTTTCAAAAAATCCGTGCCATGTCTTAAATCGGACAACTTCGTCGATCTTTAAATGGCTCTATCTCCTAAACTATTAGAGCTAGAGCGCTGAAATTTGCACACGGAATAATAAATATTTTTCACAAACTATATAACATATATGGATTCTACAGACACGCGTGTATTTCTAAATTCTTGTAGTGTAAGGAAAAGTCAAGTTTTTTATTTCCGGATGAGAAATCTTGCCTCCAGGAACCTTTAAATAAAAGCATTGTTTTTTCGCATTTTGCAAGCTCTGACAATTATTAATTCAAACGGCTCTATCTCCTAAACTATTACAGCTACAGCGCTGAAATTTGCACACGTAATATTATATATATTGGCCTTTGATCTGAGTCTTAAACGAAGTTTCTCCGAAAATCAGAACGAGCATGAGATGGAAATATTCTACAGTTACTAGGAAGAAATTGACTGTAATGGCGATACTTTTGCGATTTTCTTAAAAACTAAGTTTCTAATCGAAAAATGAATATCACCAGTGAATTTCCCATAAAATTTCGAGCTTGGTCCGTGGTTTTCAAAAAAATCCGTGCCATGTCTTAAATCGGACAACTTCGTCGATCTTTAAATGGCTCTATCTCCTAAACTATTAGAGCTAGAGCGCTGAAATTTGCACACGGAATAATAAATATTTTTCACAAACTATATAACATATATGGATTCTACAGACACGCGTGTATTTCTAAATTCTTGTAGTGTAAGAAAAAGTCAAGTTTTTTATTTCCGGATGAGAAATCTGGCCTCCAGGAACCTTAAAATATAAGCATTGTTTTTTCGTATTTTGCAAGCTCTGACAATTATTAATTCATACGGCTCTATCTCCTAAACTATTACAGCTACAGCGCTGAAATTTGCACACGTCATATTATATATATTGAACTTTAATCTGAGTCTTAAACGAAGTTTCTCCGAAAATCAAAACGAGCATGAGATGGAAATATTCTACAGTTACTAGGAAGAAATTGACTGTAATGGCGATACTTTTGCGATTTTCTTAAAAACTAAGTTTCTAATCGAAAAATGAATATCACCAGTGAATTTCCCATAAAATTTCGAGCTTGGTCCGTGGTTTTCAAAAAAATCCGTGCCATGTCTTAAATCGGACAACTTCGTCGATCTTTAAATGGCTCTATCTCCTAAACTATTAGAGCTAGAGCGCTGAAATTTGCACACGGAATAATAAATATTTTTCACAAACTATATAACATATATGGATTCTACAGACACGCGTGTATTTCTAAATTCTTGTAGTGTAAGAAAAAGTCAAGTTTTTTATTTCCGGATGAGAAATCTGGCCTCCAGGAACCTTAAAATAAAAGCATTGTTTTTTCGCATTTTGCAAGCTCTGACAATTATTAATTCAAACGGCTCTATCTCCTAAACTATTACAGCTACAGCGCTGAAATTTGCACACGTAATATTATATATATTGGCCTTTAATCTGAGTCTTAAACGAAGTTTCTCCGAAAATCAGAACGAGCATGAGATGGAAATATTCTACAGTTACTAGGAAGAAATTGACTGTAATGGCGATACTTTTGCGATTTTCTTAAAAACTAAGTTTCTAATCGAAAAATGAATATCACCAGTGAATTTCCCATAAAGATCGAGCTTGGTCCGTGGTTTTCAAAAAAATCCGTGCCATGTCTTAAATCGGACAACTTCGTCGATCTTTAAATGGCTCTATCTCCTAAACTATTAGAGCTAGAGCGCTGAAATTTGCACACGGAATAATAAATATTTTTCACAAACTATATAACATATATGGATTCTACAGACACGCGTGTATTTCTAAATTCTTGTAGTGTAAGAAAAAGTCAAGTTTTTATTTCCGGATGAGAAATCTGGCCTCCAGGAACCTTAAAATAAAAGCATTGTTTTTTCGCATTTTGCAAGCTCTGACAATTATTAATTCAAACGGCTCTATCTCCTAAACTATTACAGCTACAGCGCTGAAATTTGCACACGTAATATTATATATATTGGCCTTTAATCTGAGTCTTAAACGAAGTTTCTCCGAAAATCAGATCGAGCATGAGATGGGAATATTCTACAGTTACTAGGAAGAAATTGACTCTAATGGCGATACTTTTGCGATTTTCTTAAAAACTACGTTTCTAATCGAAAAATGAATATCACCAGTGAATTTCCCATAAAATTTCGAGCCTGGTCCGTTGTTTTCAAAAAAATCCGTGCCATGTCTTAAATCGGACAACTTCGTCGATCTTTAAATGGCTCTATCTCCTAAACTATTAGAGCTAGAGCGCTGAAATTTGCACACGGAATAATAAATATTTTTCACAAACTATATAACATATATGGATTCTACAGACACGCGTGTATTTCTAAATTCTTGTAGTGTAAGGAAAAGTCAAGTTTTTTATTTCCGGATGAGAAATCTTGCCTCCAGGAACCTTTAAATAAAGCATTGTTTTTTCGCATTTTGCAAGCTCTGACAATTATTAATTCAAACGGCTCTATCTCCTAAACTATTACAGCTACAGCGCTGAAATTTGCACACGTAATATTATATATATTGGCCTTTGATCTGAGTCTTAAACGAAGTTTCTCCGAAAATCAGAACGAGCATGAGATGGAAATATTCTACAGTTACTAGGAAGAAATTGACTGTAATGGCGATACTTTTGCGATTTTCTTAAAAACTAAGTTTCTAATCGAAAAATGAATATCACCAGTGAATTTCCCATAAAATTTCGAGCTTGGTCCGTGGTTTTCAAAAAAATCCGTGCCATGTCTTAAATCGGACAACTTCGTCGATCTTTAAATGGCTCTATCTCCTAAACTATTAGAGCTAGAGCGCTGAAATTTGCACACGGAATAATAAATATTTTTCACAAACTATATAACATATATGGATTCTACAGACACGCGTGTATTTCTAAATTCTTGTAGTGTAAGAAAAAGTCAAGTTTTTTATTTCCGGATGAGAAATCTGGCCTCCCAGGAACCTTAAAATATAAGCATTGTTTTTTCGTATTTTGCAAGCTCTGACAATTATTAATTCATACGGCTCTATCTCCTAAACTATTACAGCTACAGCGCTGAAATTTGCACACGTCATATTATATATATTGAACTTTAATCTGAGTCTTAAACGAAGTTTCTCCGAAAATCAAAACGAGCATGAGATGGAAATATTCTACAGTTACTAGGAAGAAATTGACTGTAATGGCGATACTTTTGCGATTTTCTTAAAACTAAGTTTCTAATCGAAAAATGAATATCACCAGTGAATTTCCCATAAAATTTCGAGCTTGGTCCGTGGTTTCAAAAAAATCCGTGCCATGTCTTAAATCGGACAACTTCGTCGATCTTTAAATGGCTCTATCTCCTAAACTATTAGAGCTAGAGCGCTGAAATTTGCACACGGAATAATAAATATTTTTCACAAACTATTTAACATATATGGATCCTACAGACACGCGTGTATTTCTAAATTCTTGTAGTGTAAGAAAAAGTCAAGTTTTTTATTTCCGGATGAGAAATCTTGCCTCCAGGAGCCTTAAAATGAAAGCATTGTTTTTTCGCATTTTCCAAGCTCTGACAATTATTAATTCAAACGGCTCTATCTCCTAAACTATTACAGCTACAGCGCTGAAATTTGCACACGTAATATTATATATATTGCCCTTTAATCTGAGTCTTAAGCGAAGTTTCTCCGAAAATCAGAACGAGCATGAGATGGAAATATTCTACAGTTCCTAGGAAGAAATTGAATCTAATGGCGATACTTTTGCGATTTTCTTAAAAACTAAGTTTCTAATCGAAAAATGAATATCACCAGTGAATTTCCCATAAAATTTCGAGCTTGGTCCGTGGTTTTCAAAAAATCCGTGCCATGTCTTAAATCGGACAACTTCGTCGATCTTTAAATGGCTCTATCTCCTAAACTATTAGAGCTGGAGCGCTGAAATTTGCACACGGAATAATAAATATTTTTCACAAACTATATAACATATATGGATTCTACAGACACGCGTGTATTTCTAAATTCTTGTAGTGTAAGAAAAAGTCAAGTTTTTTATTTCCGGATGAGAAATCTGGCCTCCAGGAACCTTAAAATAAAAGCATTGTTTTTTCGCATTTTGCAAGCTCTGACAATTATTAATTCAAACGGCTCTATCTCCTAAACTATTACAGCTACAGCGCTGAAATTTGCACACGTAATATTATATATATTGGCCTTTAATCTGAGTCTTAAACGAAGTTTCTCCGAAAATCAGATCGAGCATGAGATGGAAATATTCTACAGTTACTAGGAAGAAATTGACTCTAATGGCGATACTTTTGCGATTTTTTTAAAAACTACGTTTCTAATCGAAAAATGAATATCACCAGTGAATTTCCATAAAATTTCGAGCCTGGTCCGTTGTTTTCAAAAAAATCCGTGCCATGTCTTAAATCGGACAACTTCGTCGAACTTTAAATGGCTCTATCTCCTAAACTATTAGAGCTAGAGCGCTGAAATTTGCACACGGAATAATAAATATTTTTCACAAACTATATAACATATATGGATTCTACAGACACGCGTGTATTTCTAAATTCTTGTAGTGTAAGAAAAAGTCAAGTTTTTTATTTCCGGATGAGAAATCTGGCCTCCAGGAACCTTAAAATAAAAGCATTGTTTTTTCGCATTTTGCAAGCTCTGACAATTATTAATTCAAACGGCTCTATCTCCTAAACTATTACAGCTACAGCGCTGAAATTTGAACACGTAATATTATATGTATTGGCCTTTAATCTGAGTCTTAAACGAAGTTTCTCCGAAAATCAGAACGAGCATGAGATGGAAATATTCTACAGTTACTAGGAAGAAATTGACTCTAATGGCGATACTTTTACGATTTTCTTAAAAACTAAGTTTCTAATCGAAAAATGAATATCACCAGTGAATTTCCCATAAAACTCGAGCTTGGTCCGTGGTTTTCAAAAAAATCCGTGCCATGTCTTAAATCGGACAACTTCGTCGATCTTTAAATGGCTCTATCTCCTAAACTATTAGAGCTAGAGCGCTGAAATTTGCACACGGAATAATAAATATTTTTCACAAACTATATAACATATATGGATTCTACAGACACGCGTGTATTTCTAAATTCTTGTAGTGTAAGAAAAAGTCAAGTTTTTTATTTCCGGATGAGAAATCTGGCCTCCAGGAACCTTAAAATAAAAGCATTGTTTTTTCGCATTTTGCAAGCTCTGACAATTATTAATTCAAACGGCTCTATCTCCTAAACTATTACAGCTACAGCGCTGAAATTTGCACACGTAATATTATATATATTGGCCTTTAATCTGAGTCTTAAACGAAGTTTATCCGAAAATCAGAACGAGCATGAGATGGAAATATTCTACAGTTACTAGGAAGAAATTGACTGTAATGGCGATACTTTTGCGATTTTCTTAAAAACTAAGGTTTCTAATCAAAAATGAATATCACCAGTGATGTTCCCATAAAATTTCGAGCTTGGTCCGTGGTTTTCAAAAAATCCGTGCCATGTCTTAAATCGGACAACTTCGTCGATCTTTAAATGGCTCTATCTCCTAAACTATTAGAGCTAGAGCGCTGAAATTTGCACACGGAATAATAAATATTTTTCACAAACTATATAACATATATGGGATTCTACAGACACGCGTGTATTTCTAAATTCTTGTAGTGTAAGAAAAAGTCAAGTTTTTTATTTCCGGATGAGAAATTTGGCCTCCAGGAACCTGAAAATAAAAGCATTGTTTTTTCGCATTTTGCAAGCTCTGACAATTATTAATTCAAACGGCTCTATCTCCTAAACTATTACAGCTACAGCGCTGAAATTTGCACACGTAATATTATATATATTGGCCTTTAATCTGAGTCTTAAACGAAGTTTCTCCGAAAATCAGAACGAGCATGAGATGGAAATATTCTACAGTTACTAGGAAGAACCTGACTCTAATGCGATACTTTTACGATTTTCTTAAAAACTAAGTTTATAATCGAAAAATGAATATCACCAGTGAATTTCCCATAAAATTGCGAGCTTGGTCCGTGGTTTTCAAAAAAATCCGTGCCATGTCTTAAATCGGACAACTTCGTCGATCTTTAAATGGCTCTATCTCCTAAACTATTAGAGCTAGAGCGCTGAAATTTGCACACGGAATAATAAATATTTTTCACAAACTATATAACATATATGGATTCTACAGACACGCGTGTATTTCTAAATTCTTGTAGTGTAAGAAAAAGTCAAGTTTTTTATTTCCGGATGAGAAATCTGGCCTCCAGGAACCTTAAAATAAAAGCATTGTTTTTTCGCATTTTGCAAGCTCTGACAATTATTAATTCAAACGGCTCTATCTCCTAAACTATTACAGCTACAGCGCTGAAATTTGCACACGTAATATTATATATATTGGCCTTTAATCTGAGTCTTAAACGAAGTTTCTCCGAAAATCAGAACGAGCATGAGATGGAAATATTCTACAGTTACTAGGAAGAAATTGACTGTAATGGCGATACTTTTGCGATTTTCTTAAAAACTAAGTTTCTAATCGAAAAATGAATATCACCAGTGAATTTCCCATAAAGATCGAGCTTGGTCCGTGGTTTTCAAAAAAATCCGTGCCATGTCTTAAATCGGACAACTTCGTCGATCTTTAAATGGCTCTATCTCCTAAACTATTAGAGCTAGAGCGCTGAAATTTTGCACACGGAATAATAAATATTTTTCACAAACTATATAACATATATGGATTCTACAGACACGCGTGTATTTCTAAATTCTTGTAGTGTAAGAAAAAGTCAAGTTTTTTATTTCCGGATGAGAAATCTGGCCTCCAGGAACCTTAAAATAAAAGCATTGTTTTTTCGCATTTTGCAAGCTCTGACAATTATTAATTCAAACGGCTCTATCTCCTAAACTATTACAGCTACAGCGCTGAAATTTGCACACGTAATATTATATATATTGGCCTTTAATCTGAGTCTTAAACGAAGTTTCTCCGAAAATCAGAACGAGCATGAGATGGAAATATTCTACAGTTACTAGGAAGAAATTGACTGTAATGGCGATACTTTTGCGATTTCTTAAAAACTAAGTTTCTAATCGAAAAATGAATATCACCAGTGAATTTCCCATAAAGATCGAGCTTGGTCCGTGGTTTTCAAAAAAATCCGTGCCATGTCTTAAATCGGACAACTTCGTCGATCTTTAAATGGCTCTATCTCCTAAACTATTAGAGCTAGAGCGCTGAAATTTGCACACGGAATAATAAATATTTTTTCACAAACTATATAACATATATGGATTCTACAGACACGCGTGTATTTCTAAATTCTTGTAGTGTAAGAAAAAGTCAAGTTTTTTATTTCCGGATGAGAAATCTGGCCTCCAGGAACCTTAAAATAAAAGCATTGTTTTTTCGCATTTGCAAGCTCTGACAATTATTAATTCAAACGGCTCTATCTCCTAAACTATTACAGCTACAGCGCTGAAATTTGCACACGTAATATTATATATATTGGCCTTTAATCTGAGTCTTAAACGAAGTTTCTCCGAAAATCAGATCGAGCATGAGATGGGAATATTCTACAGTTACTAGGAAGAAATTGACTCTAATGGCGATACTTTTGCGATTTTCTTAAAAACTACGTTTCTAATCGAAAAATGAATATCACCAGTGAATTTCCCATAAAATTTCGAGCCTGGTCCGTTGTTTTCAAAAAAATCCGTGCCATGTCTTAAATCGGACAACTTCGTCGATCTTTAAATGGCTCTATCTCCTAAACTATTAGAGCTAGAGCGCTGAAATTTGCACACGGAATAATAAATATTTTTCACAAACTATATAACATATATGGATTCTACAGACACGCGTGTATTTCTAAATTCTTGTAGTGTAAGGAAAAGTCAAGTTTTTTATTTCCGGATGAGAAATCTTGCCTCCAGGAACCTTTAAATAAAAGCATTGTTTTTTCGCATTTTGCAAGCTCTGACAATTATTAATTCAAACGGCTCTATCTCCTAAACTATTACAGCTACAGCGCTGAAATTTGCACACGTAATATTATATATATTGGCCTTTGATCTGAGTCTTAAACGAAGTTTCTCCGAAAATCAGAACGAGCATGAGATGGAAATATTCTACAGTTACTAGGAAGAAATTGACTGTAATGGCGATACTTTTGCGATTTTCTTAAAAACTAAGTTTCTAATCGAAAAATGA
The DNA here is from genome assembly GCA_038098605.1 of Gryllus longicercus. Taxonomy (NCBI): domain Eukaryota; kingdom Metazoa; phylum Arthropoda; class Insecta; order Orthoptera; family Gryllidae; genus Gryllus; species Gryllus longicercus. The sequence goes on along the minus strand of JAZDUA010001584.1, from coordinate 8,029 downwards.
ATATCACCAGTGAATTTCCCATAAAATTTCGAGCTTGGTCCGTGGTTTTCAAAAAAATCCGTGCCATGTCTTAAATCGGACAACTTCGTCGATCTTTAAATGGCTCTATCTCCTAAACTATTAGAGCTAGAGCGCTGAAATTTGCACACGGAATAATAAATATTTTTCACAAACTATATAACATATATGGATTCTACAGACACGCGTGTATTTCTAAATTCTTGTAGTGTAAGAAAAAGTCAAGTTTTTTATTTCCGGATGAGAAATCTGGCCTCCAGGAACCTTAAAATATAAGCATTGTTTTTTCGTATTTTGCAAGCTCTGACAATTATTAATTCATACGGCTCTATCTCCTAAACTATTACAGCTACAGCGCTGAAATTTGCACACGTCATATTATATATATTGAACTTTAATCTGAGTCTTAAACGAAGTTTCTCCGAAAATCAAAACGAGCATGAGATGGAAATATTCTACAGTTACTAGGAAGAAATTGACTGTAATGGCGATACTTTTGCGATTTTCTTAAAAACTAAGTTTCTAATCGAAAAATGAATATCACCAGTGAATTTCCCATAAAATTTCGAGCTTGGTCCGTGGTTTTCAAAAAAATCCGTGCCATGTCTTAAATCGGACAACTTCGTCGATCTTTAAATGGCTCTATCTCCTAAACTATTAGAGCTAGAGCGCTGAAATTTGCACACGGAATAATAAATATTTTTCACAAACTATTTAACATATATGGATCCTACAGACACGCGTGTATTTCTAAATTCTTGTAGTGTAAGAAAAAGTCAAGTTTTTATTTCCGGATGAGAAATCTTGCCTCCAGGAGCCTTAAAATGAAAGCATTGTTTTTTCGCATTTTCCAAGCTCTGACAATTATTAATTCAAACGGCTCTATCTCCTAAACTATTACAGCTACAGCGCTGAAATTTGCACACGTAATATTATATATATTGCCCTTTAATCTGAGTCTTAAGCGAAGTTTCTCCGAAAATCAGAACGAGCATGAGATGGAAATATTCTACAGTTCCTAGGAAGAAATTGAATCTAATGGCGATACTTTTGCGATTTTCTTAAAACTAAGTTTCTAATCGAAAAATGAATATCACCAGTGAATTTCCCATAAAATTTCGAGCTTGGTCCGTGGTTTTCAAAAAATCCGTGCCATGTCTTAAATCGGACAACTTCGTCGATCTTTAAATGGCTCTATCTCCTAAACTATTAGAGCTGGAGCGCTGAAATTTGCACACGGAATAATAAATATTTTTCACAAACTATATAACATATATGGATTCTACAGACACGCGTGTATTTCTAAATTCTTGTAGTGTAAGAAAAAGTCAAGTTTTTTATTTCCGGATGAGAAATCTGGCCTCCAGGAACCTTAAAATAAAAGCATTGTTTTTTCGCATTTTGCAAGCTCTGACAATTATTAATTCAAACGGCTCTATCTCCTAAACTATTACAGCTACAGCGCTGAAATTTGCACACGTAATATTATATATATTGGCCTTTAATCTGAGTCTTAAACGAAGTTTCTCCGAAAATCAGATCGAGCATGAGATGGAAATATTCTACAGTTACTAGGAAGAAATTGACTCTAATGGCGATACTTTTGCGATTTTTTTAAAAACTACGTTTCTAATCGAAAAATGAATATCACCAGTGAATTTCCCATAAAATTTCGAGCCTGGTCCGTTGTTTTCAAAAAAATCCGTGCCATGTCTTAAATCGGACAACTTCGTCGAACTTTAAATGGCTCTATCTCCTAAACTATTAGAGCTAGAGCGCTGAAATTTGCACACGGAATAATAAATATTTTTCACAAACTATATAACATATATGGATTCTACAGACACGCGTGTATTTCTAAATTCTTGTAGTGTAAGAAAAAGTCAAGTTTTTTATTTCCGGATGAGAAATCTGGCCTCCAGGAACCTTAAAATAAAAGCATTGTTTTTTCGCATTTTGCAAGCTCTGACAATTATTAATTCAAACGGCTCTATCTCCTAAACTATTACAGCTACAGCGCTGAAATTTGAACACGTAATATTATATGTATTGGCCTTTAATCTGAGTCTTAAACGAAGTTTCTCCGAAAATCAGAACGAGCATGAGATGGAAATATTCTACAGTTACTAGGAAGAAATTGACTCTAATGGCGATACTTTTACGATTTTCTTAAAAACTAAGTTTCTAATCGAAAAATGAATATCACCAGTGAATTTCCCATAAAACTCGAGCTTGGTCCGTGGTTTTCAAAAAAATCCGTGCCATGTCTTAAATCGGACAACTTCGTCGATCTTTAAATGGCTCTATCTCCTAAACTATTAGAGCTAGAGCGCTGAAATTTGCACACGGAATAATAAATATTTTTCACAAACTATATAACATATATGGATTCTACAGACACGCGTGTATTTCTAAATTCTTGTAGTGTAAGAAAAAGTCAAGTTTTTTATTTCCGGATGAGAAATCTGGCCTCCAGGAACCTTAAAATAAAAGCATTGTTTTTTCGCATTTTGCAAGCTCTGACAATTATTAATTCAAACGGCTCTATCTCCTAAACTATTACAGCTACAGCGCTGAAATTTGCACACGTAATATTATATATATTGGCCTTTAATCTGAGTCTTAAACGAAGTTTATCCGAAAATCAGAACGAGCATGAGATGGAAATATTCTACAGTTACTAGGAAGAAATTGACTGTAATGGCGATACTTTTGCGATTTTCTTAAAAACTAAGTTTCTAATCAAAAAATGAATATCACCAGTGATGTTCCCATAAAATTTCGAGCTTGGTCCGTGGTTTTCAAAAAAATCCGTGCCATGTCTTAAATCGGACAACTTCGTCGATCTTTAAATGGCTCTATCTCCTAAACTATTAGAGCTAGAGCGCTGAAATTTGCACACGGAATAATAAATATTTTTCACAAACTATATAACATATATGGATTCTACAGACACGCGTGTATTTCTAAATTCTTGTAGTGTAAGAAAAAGTCAAGTTTTTTATTTCCGGATGAGAAATTTGGCCTCCAGGAACCTGAAAATAAAAGCATTGTTTTTTCGCATTTTGCAAGCTCTGACAATTATTAATTCAAACGGGCTCTATCTCCTAAACTATTACAGCTACAGCGCTGAAATTTGCACACGTAATATTATATATATTGGCCTTTAATCTGAGTCTTAAACGAAGTTTCTCCGAAAATCAGAACGAGCATGAGATGGAAATATTCTACAGTTACTAGGAAGAACCTGACTCTAATGGCGATACTTTTACGATTTTCTTAAAAACTAAGTTTATAATCGAAAAATGAATATCACCAGTGAATTTCCCATAAAATTGCGAGCTTGGTCCGTGGTTTTCAAAAAAATCCGTGCCATGTCTTAAATCGGACAACTTCGTCGATCTTTAAATGGCTCTATCTCCTAAACTATTAGAGCTAGAGCGCTGAAATTTTGCACACGGAATAATAAATATTTTTCACAAACTATATAACATATATGGATTCTACAGACACGCGTGTATTTCTAAATTCTTGTAGTGTAAGAAAAAGTCAAGTTTTTTATTTCCGGATGAGAAATCTGGCCTCCAGGAACCTTAAAATAAAAGCATTGTTTTTTCGCATTTTGCAAGCTCTGACAATTATTAATTCAAACGGCTCTATCTCCTAAACTATTACAGCTACAGCGCTGAAATTTGCACACGTAATATTATATATATTGGCCTTTAATCTGAGTCTTAAACGAAGTTTCTCCGAAAATCAGAACGAGCATGAGATGGAAATATTCTACAGTTACTAGGAAGAAATTGACTGTAATGGCGATACTTTTGCGATTTTCTTAAAAACTAAGTTTCTAATCGAAAAATGAATATCACCAGTGAATTTCCCATAAAGATCGAGCTTGGTCCGTGGTTTTCAAAAAATCCGTGCCATGTCTTAAATCGGACAACTTCGTCGATCTTTAAATGGCTCTATCTCCTAAACTATTAGAGCTAGAGCGCTGAAATTTGCACACGGAATAATAAATATTTTTCACAAACTATATAACATATATGGATTCTACAGACACGCGTGTATTTCTAAATTCTTGTAGTGTAAGAAAAAGTCAAGTTTTTTATTTCCGGATGAGAAATCTGGCCTCCAGGAACCTTAAAATAAAAGCATTGTTTTTTCGCATTTTGCAAGCTCTGACAATTATTAATTCAAACGGCTCTATCTCCTAAACTATTACAGCTACAGCGCTGAAATTTGCACACGTAATATTATATATATTGGCCTTTAATCTGAGTCTTAAACGAAGTTTCTCCGAAAATCAGAACGAGCATGAGATGGAAATATTCTAGAGTTACTAGGAAGAAATTGACTGTAATGGCGATACTTTTGCGATTTTCTTAAAAACTAAGTTTCTAATCGAAAAATGAATATCACCAGTGAATTTCCCATAAAATTTCGAGCTTGGTCCGTGGTTTTCAAAAAAATCCGTGCCATGTCTTAAATCGGACAACTTCGTCGATCTTTAAATGGCTCTATCTCCTAAACTATTAGAGCTAGAGCGCTGAAATTTGCACACGGAATAATAAATATTTTTCACAAACTATATAACATATATGGATTCTACAGACACGCGTGTATTTCTAAATTCTTGTAGTGTAAGAAAAAGTCAAGTTTTTTATTTCCGGATGAGAAATCTGGCCTCCAGGAACCTTAAAATAAAAGCATTGTTTTTTTCGCATTTTGCAAGCTCTGACAATTATTAATTCAAACGGCTCTATCTCCTAAACTATTACAGCTACAGCGCTGAAATTTGCACACGTAATATTATATATATTGGCCTTTAATCTGAGTCTTAAACGAAGTTTCTCCGAAAATCAGAACGAGCATGAGATGGAAATATTCTACAGTTACTAGGAAGAAATTGACTGTAATGGCGATACTTTTGCGATTTTCTTAAAAACTAAGTTTCTAATCGAAAAATGAATATCACCAGTGAATTTCCCATAAAGATCGAGCTTGGTCCGTGGTTTTCAAAAAAATCCGTGCCATGTCTTAAATCGGACAACTTCGTCGATCTTTAAATGGCTCTATCTCCTAAACTATTAGAGCTAGAGCGCTGAAATTTGCACACGGAATAATAAATATTTTTCACAAACTATATAACATATATGGATTCTACAGACACGCGTGTATTTCTAAATTCTTGTAGTGTAAGAAAAAGTCAAGTTTTTTATTTCCGGATGAGAAATCTGGCCTCCAGGAACCTTAAAATAAAAGCATTGTTTTTTCGCATTTTGCAAGCTCTGACAATTATTAATTCAAACGGCTCTATCTCCTAAACTATTACAGCTACAGCGCTGAAATTTGCACACGTAATATTATATATATTGGCCTTTAATCTGAGTCTTAAACGAAGTTTCTCCGAAAATCAGAACGAGCATGAGATGGAAATATTCTACAGTTACTAGGAAGAAATTGACTGTAATGGCGATACTTTTGCGATTTTCTTAAAAACTAAGTTTCTAATCGAAAAATGAATATCACCAGTGAATTTCCCATAAAGATCGAGCTTGGTCCGTGGTTTTCAAAAAAATCCGTGCCATGTCTTAAATCGGACAACTTCGTCGATCTTTAAATGGCTCTATCTCCTAAACTATTAGAGCTAGAGCGCTGAAATTTGCACACGGAATAATAAATATTTTTCACAAACTATATAACATATATGGATTCTACAGACACGCGTGTATTTCTAAATTCTTGTAGTGTAAGAAAAAGTCAAGTTTTTTATTTCCGGATGAGAAATCTGGCCTCCAGGAACCTTAAAATAAAAGCATTGTTTTTTCGCATTTTGCAAGCTCTGACAATTATTAATTCAAACGGCTCTATCTCCTAAACTATTACAGCTACAGCGCTGAAATTTGCACACGTAATATTATATATATTGGCCTTTAATCTGAGTCTTAAACGAAGTTTCTCCGAAAATCAGATCGGATAGAGATGAGATGGGAATATTCTACAGTTACTAGGAAGAAATTGACTCTAATGGCGATACTTTTGCGATTTTCTTAAAAACTACGTTTCTAATCGAAAAATGAATATCACCAGTGAATTTCCCATAAAATTTCGAGCCTGGTCCGTTGGTTTTCAAAAAAATCCGTGCCATGTCTTAAATCGGACAACTTCGTCGATCTTTAAATGGCTCTATCTCCTAAACTATTAGAGCTAGAGCGCTGAAATTTGCACACGGAATAATAAATATTTTTCACAAACTATATAACATATATGGATTCTACAGACACGCGTGTATTTCTAAATTCTTGTAGTGTAAGGAAAAGTCAAGTTTTTTATTTCCGGATGAGAAATCTTGCCTCCAGGAACCTTTAAATAAAAGCATTGTTTTTTCGCATTTTGCAAGCTCTGACAATTATTAATTCAAACGGCTCTATCTCCTAAACTATTACAGCTACAGCGCTGAAATTTGCACACGTAATATTATATATATTGGCCTTTGATCTGAGTCTTAAACGAAGTTTCTCCGAAAATCAGAACGAGCATGAGATGGGAAATATTCTACAGTTACTAGGAAGAAATTGACTGTAATGGCGATACTTTTGCGATTTTCTTAAAAACTAAGTTTCTAATCGAAAAATGAATATCACCAGTGAATTTCCCATAAAATTTCGAGCTTGGTCCGTGGTTTTTCAAAAAAATCCGTGCCATGTCTTAAATCGGACAACTTCGTCGATCTTTAAATGGCTCTATCTCCTAAACTATTAGAGCTAGAGCGCTGAAATTTGCACACGGAATAATAAATATTTTTCACAAACTATATAACATATATGGATTCTACAGACACGCGTGTATTCTAAATTCTTGTAGTGTAAGAAAAAGTCAAGTTTTTTATTTCCGGATGAGAAATCTGGCCTCCAGGAACCTTAAAATATAAGCATTGTTTTTTCGTATTTTGCAAGCTCTGACAATTATTAATTCATACGGCTCTATCTCCTAAACTATTACAGCTACAGCGCTGAAATTTGCACACGTCATATTATATATATTGAACTTTAATCTGAGTCTTAAACGAAGTTTCTCCGAAAATCAAAACGAGCATGAGATGGAAATATTCTACAGTTACTAGGAAGAAATTGACTGTAATGGCGATACTTTTGCGATTTTCTTAAAAACTAAGTTTCTAATCGGAAAAATGAATATCACCAGTGAATTTCCATAAAATTTCGAGCTTGGTCCGTGGTTTTCAAAAAAATCCGTGCCATGTCTTAAATCGGACAACTTCGTCGATCTTTAAATGGCTCTATCTCCTAAACTATTAGAGCTAGAGCGCTGAAATTTGCACACGGAATAATAAATATTTTTCACAAACTATTTAACATATATGGATCCTACAGACACGCGTGTATTTCTAAATTCTTGTAGTGTAAGAAAAAGTCAAGTTTTTTATTTCCGGATGAGAAATCTTGCCTCCAGGAGCCTTAAAATGAAAGCATTGTTTTTTCGCATTTTCCAAGCTCTGACAATTATTAATTCAAACGGCTCTATCTCCTAAACTATTACAGCTACAGCGCTGAAATTTGCACACGTAATATTATATATATTGCCCTTTAATCTGAGTCTTAAGCGAAGTTTCTCCGAAAATCAGAACGAGCATGAGATGGAAATATTCTACAGTTCCTAGGAAGAAATTGAATCTAATGGCGATACTTTTGCGATTTTCTTAAAAACTAAGTTTCTAATCGAAAAATGAATATCACCAGTGAATTTCCCATAAAATTTCGAGCTTGGTCCGTGGTTTTCAAAAAATCCGTGCCATGTCTTAAATCGGACAACTTCGTCGATCTTTAAATGGCTCTATCTCCTAAACTATTAGAGCTGGAGCGCTGAAATTTGCACACGGAATAATAAATATTTTTCACAAACTATATAACATATATGGATTCTACAGACACGCGTGTATTTCTAAATTCTTGTAGTGTAAGAAAAAGTCAAGTTTTTTATTTCCGGA
>JAZDUA010001421.1:0-78382 GCA_038098605.1 Gryllus longicercus | reverse complement strand
AACGTAAAGAGAAATACGTGTTCTATAATATGTACATGAGTAAGAAGGTATTAGTTACGTTTATACTTGATCCTCTTCATTTTCATTCTCCTATCTCCAGTTTTCCTTTCTCTTTGTCTTTTCTTTCTTCTTGTTTATTTGTCTTTCTTCTTTTTTAAATTTCTGAGTAAGAAGTTTAGTTTAAATTTATATTTTTTTTATTTTTATTTTTTTTCTTTTTTTTTCCTTCTCTTCCACTTTTCTCCGTAAATTGATGATGTTCGACCCTAAGCCGCCATCCTGATTGAGGTTTCCTGGGTTTACTCAATCGCTTTAGGTGTATGCCGGGATGGCCCCTAGATTTGTTCTCCCAGACGTAAATGTACAGCTTTTCTTCCCCGCTTAAAATGTTACTACTCTGTGTGTATGTATGTAAATTCAGTGGTTAGGCGGAAGAGCAGGCCCTATGGCCTGAGTCTCGCCATTAATAAAGACATTATTATTATTATTATTATTATTATTATTATTATTATTATTATTATTATTATTATTATTATTATACTTGTCCTGTTGTATGAGGAAGTGCCTGCTTTCGAGACTGTACTTCGCTCTCGAAAGGCCTCTGAAATGTAGGAGGAAGACAAGCTTGTTGCCCAACTTCCCTGCGTGGGACGCGCAGATTCTGAGTGCGGACAACACAGTCGCCACGTTTCAACTTGTTTGTGGAAGATTTCCCAGAGATGATGACCGTCTGTCGCGAAGAGATTACAGCAAACATGTGCGAGAGACTGTTGGACTTGCTTACTTTATTTAAGTTGTTTAAACATTCTCAATTTTATGATGTAACAAGAATGTAGAAAATTTAGTTGAGATTACTGATTTAAAATTACAATATTATCATTCTTTACAAAATGATTTTTCCATTTTTAATCGAAATGTGCAGAACGAAATCATACCCAAAGTATGCCTCTAATTTAATATTTACTTTTTCTTTTATTTCTACGTCTAGAAAATCTCGTGAAGGGAAAACCAACCAACCGATACGTTAATCAAAATGCCTGACACTAAATACTGGCAAAGGAATTGTTAGTGACATTGAATGGCATTCGAATGAGCAGGTTGACTCTGGGGGGTCAAATTGATGATAATAACATCGATTTGGTTTTTCCTGTTATAGAACGTGATGTATATGTCTAAGTATTTAAAAGATGCCAACACAAATGAGATGAGGAAATTTGTATTCGGAAATGACAGCGTCTATGACAGTAAATAGAGCGACGTTAAATTTCAGATAATCGTATTTACATTATTTAGAGTTTAATTTCACGTTGATTAGGAATATTATAAATATTATTTGTATGTAAATTAATTACTTTACGTATAATTTTTTTGCAAAACTTTAAAGACAACACAAAAATCAGTTGTTTGATTGTTGATTTTCTGCTTTTTGTCTTTATAAATGTAGGAGATTCTTTCCTTATAGTGAACACAAAAATACATTTCTTTAAAAACCGAAATAGCGGATTTTAACACACGAAGGCTAATTCCGATTTAAAAGCATAAATAAGTACAATGCCTGCCCACAAGTTTCTCAATATCGAGCCTTAACAGGAGTTCAAATTAAAATTTGCATTTATGTTGGTAGCAACCAGATCTCATGAAAACAGGTGAAGGGAACATTTCCATCATCTATTATGATATAAGTGAGTACGGAATTTATATTTTCATTTCTTATAAGCTGCAGTTGGTGGTGCACTAGTGATCGAACTCGTCTTACCCTGCGGAGTGAAGCCGATCAGAAAAAAAAAGAAATATCAGAATTTTAAACAAAAATGAGACCTCCACCATTCTCGTTAACGATCTTCACACTATCGAACAACGAAATTTAATTAAAAAAAAGGAGCCACTTTTGACAATTTTGAAAATTCCCCAGGGGTTTTACGCAAAAACATAAAATATCGGATGTAAATGCCGCAACATTAGCCAGAGCGATTAGGAATTATCACTTTTAGAGGAGATTGGCTGAACAATTTAGCCGCTAGCATTGATTACTGACGAACGGACAGACAGACGTTTTGCCGTCATTCGATTTTTCTGTAGGACCCCCAAAACATGGATTCTGGCTTCACCACGTGTAAGAAGATGTTTCCTCCTAAATTAAGCAACTGGATTCATCCACTTTTTCTTTATCAGGATCCTCGAATATGAGCTTTAATTACTAAAATTCGCCGTTTTCCGTGCAGAATTACATAACTTTCTCAAAAGAAATCACTTTTAATTGTAGTTATAAAAATGTTCCCCCTTGCTAAATATTGCATTTGTACAATATTTAGCATTTAAACTGACGCATTTCAACGTCACAGAATCGTATTGGGAAATCGTCACAGACTCGTATTAATCGCAAAGCTCGGTCGATGGGTAAAATCGCACGCCGGGGTCGGAGCCTGCCGTGAGACGCGCTCGTGAAAACGTCGCGGTGCACAGTCGAGGGGAAATGATCGCAAGTCAGGATCGCAGGTCAGGGTCTGAGGTCAGGGTCGCAGGGCTCGGTCGCCAAGCAGGGTCGCAGAGCAGGGTCGAGGACAGGGTCGCAGGGTAGGGTCGCATAGCTGGGTTGCAGAGCAGGGTCGCAGAGCAGGGTCATAGGGCAGGATTATAGAGCAGGGTTGCAGGGCAGGGTCACAGAGCACGTTTACAGGGCACGATCAAAGTTTTTGGTTGCAGGGCACGGTCGCCGGGCGGAATTGCAAGAGGGCAGGATGACGTGCGAGTGTCACGGGTTTGCGTCGTAGAGCACGGCCGCTGGGTACGCCCCCAGAGCACAGACGCAGGGTACGATCGCAGTGCACAGTGACACTGCTCGGTCGCAGAGCTCGGTCGCAGAGCTCGGTCGCAGAGCTCGGTCGCAGAGCTCGGTCGCAGAGCTCGGTCGCAGAGCTCGGTCGCAGAGCTCGGTCGCAGAGCTCGGTCGCAGAGCTCGGTCGCAGAGCTCGGTCGCAGAGCTCGGTCGCAGAGCTCGGTCGCAGAGCTCGGTCGCAGAGCTCGGTCGCAGAGCTCGGTCGCAGAGCTCGGTCGCAGAGCTCGGTCGCAGAGCTCGGTCGCAGAGCTCGGTCGCAGAGCTCGGTCGCAGAGCTCGGTCGCAGAGCTCGGTCGCAGAGCTCGGTCGCAGAGCTCGGTCGCAGAGCTCGGTCGCAGAGCTCGGTCGCAGAGCTCGGTCGCAGAGCTCGGTCGCAGAGCTCGGTCGCAGAGCTCGGTCGCAGAGCTCCGTCGCAGAGCTCGGTCTCAGGGCACGGTGACGAAGCCCGACCGCCGGGCAGAGTCGCCTGGCCCCGCTGGTGCGTGCGTGGGTGCGTGCGGGAGGGCCGCGCCCTCGGCGGACGCCGGGCCATTGCTGCCAGCCCCGCTCGCGTGGCGCGCGCCGCCGCCAGATTCGCCGATGCTATCGCCCCGCCCCTCCCGCGCCCCCTCACACGCACGCTGCGCGGGCCATGATTTAATGGGCGTTGCCTAATGACGAATGCGCCAGCGGGCATATTTACGCCGCATGCACTTCGTGGATATTAACCCTGATCGCCCTCGGGACCAGCGTATCACGGTGAAAGAACGCCAAGTTGGGGAGCGGGGTTGGGAGTTAATTGGATTCATATGGCGTGAATGCATCAAATCATACGAGAAAGTTAATGGTCGAGGAATTTTCAGATATAGAGATATCTGGAAGGGTCACGAGAATTTGCTAAGCATGAAATCGCCTTTTAATTTTACAGCAAATGTACTTAAATCAAAAGAAATTGAACCTTGATACTTGGAATGTTAGTAACACTCACGAATTCCAATGAAAATATTTATTTTGTTTGCAGTTAGAGGAGAATAAAGTGGCTTTTGTTCTTTTCGTTTCCTTCAAGTTTTCTGGCTCTCGTCGAAAATTATTTGATGTTACAGCAAATTGAAACCTGTATCGATTTTGCTCTCGCCTCCCTATCTTTCCACATAAGAAGGATAAGTCACTCTCCTGGCCATAACCTTAGCAAAACCTTGGTATACATTATCCTATACATTAACAGCAGAGGAGGAGATCTGCAGAACTAAGGGCTTGTTTTGATTTTATTAATTTTTTTGTTGATCTTTCTCAACTTAAAAACTGATTTTCTAACAATATTCTTATATATTCATTTTAATAATTTGCTCTAATTTTGAGCTCTGTAAATACACGTAATAAAAAATATTTCTCACAAAACGACATATCCTCCACCACCGAGATACGAAACATAGATCTCTCGGTCTACGAAGCTTCACTAATAGATCACTAAAAATAAAATCCCTGATTCAATTCCCTGAGTAATAAATTCCATCAATTCAAAATGAAGTAGTTTATAATTACACCAAATCACTGCTAGAAAACACAAAAACCGAATCTTGAAGCCCTAGGTACAAATATTTTTTCACAAAAGCGTGCAAGTAAGTTATGCGTATTTAACGATAAAAAGAAAGATTCTTCCCTTTCTCATTTGCCATTTTACTCATTTTAAATACATGGCCTCATTTGTGTCACTAGTGATGCTACATCAGGACATTCTTTCTAGCACTATTTTTATTCTATATAAATTTAAAAAATTCTAAAAGTTCAAAGAAAATGAGTCCTAGGTATTTCTTTAATCGTCCTTGACTGTATACAGAAACACATTTTGGGACGAGGATTTTGGAGCAGTTTTCGAGAAAAAGAAATATAAAATGCATTAACTTCAAACAAAATATGCGAAAATTCGTTTTTTAAAAAAAAATAATACATGACCTTATTTAAATACTTAAAAGTTGGTTATTTTCTACATATGGGACAATACTCACGGACTTTCTCGTTACTATGGTCCCACAATACCAGTTTTTCTGTTAAAAAATCGCCAATACGTAATAAGGCGAAAAAGTAATACGGTGAAAAAAAAAAACTACTGTCAAAATAACAAAAGAAGGAACGCTCACCCTTATCAAAAGTAGTGCTAGCGTTTCGAAGCACAAGAAAATGTTTTCGATGCATTGCCTTTTTCAGAAGCCTCTTACAAAGTCACGAAGTTCCCAAAACTAACAGCATATGGCCCGGGGCGCCACCCCAAGCCCCTGACTGCCAGTCTTCGTCGTCTGGCGCGAGTCCTTTGAGCCGACGCACAGTGGTTGGAAAACCGCAAACGATTGGACAAAATTATTCTTTTTGCAAAACAGTGATATTTGCTTAATTTTAGCTCGATTGGAAAGGAACGTGTCCAAAGTCCCGTTCTACCTGAAAATGTTCTGTTACAAAACTGGCAGCACGAACAGAAAAAAATAATGTTCTATACTTTATTTTCGTATTTTGTATCTGTTCTTGGAGAAAGGGAGTAAAACTAGCATTTTTTAAAAGCATGGCCGTTAATAGTTTCATCCACTTTCTCAATATGTTACATACTCAATTATGTATGTTACATAATTATATTTTTCTTTCATTTCTATGTAACTGTACGAATTATTTCGTGTTTCTGAACAAAAACATGTACAATACTTTCATTTTCTTTGTAAACACTTTTAAAGTCAAGCTTCCTTCCAGAAACATTTTATTTTCTTACCTTTTTCCTTATGTATTCTCTATTTAAGTGAAAAATGCAAATATTTGATTGTGTTATTCTCACTATTATCATGGTGCACATACTAACTAAATTCTTATACATCATATCTTACGTCCTAGATAGCTGACGTAATGAGACAGCAAGGTTCCAAGAAAGAGCCCGTCATTAAGTGTATTTTTGTTGTTGTTAAAAACAGCATCGTTTTATATTTTTGGTATGTAAACTGTACTATATCTTTAGAGTACTCGTGAAGAGTGTTTATGTTTAAATATTTAATTTATTACAGAGATATTCTAGAGAATTTTATTTGTTCTTGAGCAGTACACGTGCTGCTTTTTGGAAAACAATCGTGCTTTCATCATCATCATTTGCTTTATATTGTTATTAAATACACACCCCAGGTATATTTCAATACACATAGGAAGTGTTTGATTTCTAAATATTTAGGTCACAGAACATTCCACAAATTAATTAATAATTTAGAGAGGAATATTTGTAACGAGAGCAATAGAAAATTTATAATATTATTTAATAACTACAATTCATAATTATTAATATTAATATTGAGAATAGAAGTAACATTAGTAACATTTTCATAATGGTAGTTTGCTAGAAATAAAACAAAATAATAATATTATCAATAAATTAATGTGCATAATTATATTTTATCGATTTTTTCTCCCAAGAGAAATGAATGCAGTATACGCAGAATTGAAAAATACAGTTAAGTGGAAAATTATATAATTTGGTGTTTATGAACTCAAAATCGCAGTATTTCTTCACTGCTTTTCCTTTGTCTTTTCTGCTTGTTGTTCTGGAAGTACCGCTTCCCTGCGATCCACCAGAAATCAAACCGCTGGCGTAGTACATAGTGTATAAAGGTGAGAAGAGCAATTAACACGTTACAATAGTTTCGCCCGTTCGCCTCCGCCTTTCGGACCGCAGTGCGGCGGCACCACCTCCGTCGTGAGGGCAGCCACCGCCCTCGTCGCCCAGGGCGGCCCGGCCCTTGTCCTCGCCCTCCAAGCCCCGAGGGCCGCCGCCGCCGCCGCCGCCGGGAGGTACGCGAGCCCTGCAGGGAGCGCCACAAGGATATGCCCGCGGCGCGTTCGCAGGGACGTTGAAGGACGGGTGGTAGACGCTCAAAGGCACCCGCTCGCCTGCTCTGAACAGCCTGCGGGTTCTGCTCATTCGCACGTGTCCTGTGTTTCACAAGCCCTCTACACACGGAATTTTTGTAAATGTAACTTCCTATCTTACCGTGGGCATTATCTGACAGATACTATTTTTTCCGGTTAAAATATTGTCTTGCCTGAGTGTATCCCCATTCCTCAAGTGTTCTATGTTTTGAATACCTAACTCCTTTGGGAGATCCTTCACTCTAGTAGCCTTATTCAGGTATCGTTTTGTCATTATGAAATTCCTCTCAACCCTGCGTTGACGGCGATTAGGAGACTGGATGGTTGGTTTGAATGGTTATTTCATTAAGGGGAACGGGACGATGGTACTTTCTTAGAGTGGTGGGAATATGAAAGGGAAAAGGATAAAAAATAATTAGGGATGGGATAAGCGTTGTTTCGTTTTTTTACTTATCTTTTGTTACATTCTTGTAGTATGGAAAAGTTCGGGCATCAAAGTTTGGAAATGTGGAAAGGGTTTAGAAAGTGCAGTGTGATTTTGAAATAATTGAGTTAGTCAAGATTTTAAAGTTGACTAATATTAAAAGCATGACTAACGCCTAACTTTGGAGTCAATCTCGTACAATTCTTCAGAAATATTATTGTTCCTGTATGTCATTGTTTTATCAATATTTTTAATTCCGTGACCTTAAAATCGTTTAGGGCCATTCAACAGTCAATTGCCAAAAACTCTTTGTAGAACAATCTTTTCATGAGTTACATTATGTGTTCCTTCTCTCTTATCACGTGCTGGTGACCTACCATGACACACCTTGTGCCTGTGGCGTTGAGAGGTGGCTCAGAGTATCAACTGATGTTATTGCAGCGCTTCTGACTGGCTAGTCCTAGGTTCGAGCTCCGACGCTGGCAGGATTTTGTACCTTTACAGCTAGATGGAGTTCAGTCGCGGTCTGTAGCAGTCTGCTCTGGTAGATAGTTTTCCGAGGTTTTTCCGATTAACGCTAGGCGAATACCGGAGAAGTACCTTAACAAACGGGCTTCCGAGATTTCGGGATCGCGTCCGATTTTTCCTTCATATATTTTGTCCTTTTCTTACCGCTTAGTAACTTACACCTACATCATCACACATGCCGGGAGATCAGTAGAGAGCTTAAAGCTTGACCCGGATGGTAACCCGCTAGTATGCGATACCTTGAGGGGAAAACCCATCTAGAGGATAGGAGGTCGGCGCAGGGTTCACCATCCAGCGGGGGATCACCGTCACTGTCACTGTCAGAGACGAAACGACATGTACTACACTGGCGGGACTAATGACCATAGCAGTTGACGAGCCCTGAATCACTAATCGATCAATCAACCAACCTTGTGTCTGAAGTTAGGCAACTTATCACTGTCTTAGGACCGCGCGCGAACTTCGTTTTGATTTTCTGTAACCCTAGGACTGAGCTATCATCCTTTGATGAAGGCAAAAACCCCGAGATTAAAAACTGTTTTTCTATCCTACATTCTACAATAATCAGCAAGATATCAATTTGCTATTCATCTTCAGTATGTTTTAAACTAAAAAAAAAAAAAAGTCCGATTGAAACGAAGTGCGGATTGGTGTTTGATCGGTTCGTGAATATTCCAACGGTGCATTTCAAAAATTAAGTTTCAAAAATTCAAAAATCTATTTTAAAAATTACGTTTGAACAAAGCTTTTGATTCGATAGCCACATGAAGCTAGTCGGGCATCGGTTCACCCTTTGTTTAAATCAGAATATAAATTGTGGTGCTTAAACATCGTGTACTCTCACGCCTGTATTTTCCTGCAAAATTACGTGAAAAGTACTCATATTTTCAAACAATTGTACATGACATTGTTTTAAAATCTATCTTTAAAACATATTTTATTAAGGCTAAACTCTCTATCTCCATGATTGTAGTTGGAGGAAAACGGTGAAAAAAATTGATTTTTCGAATATTGCAAAAATTCAGAGTTTTCAACGAACATGAGATCTACACCACTCACTTTAACGTCCGTTGTACTATCCAAGGAAATTTAATAAAAAAACGATGGAGCTGTTTGTTTGACAATTGTTTTGAAATGTCCTGGGTGCTTCATGCAAAGTACCCTTCAAAATGAAAATATTGATTTTCAATGCAAGGGGCCGCAATATCAGCCAGATCGATTAGAAAATATCAATTCTGGAGAAAATCGGCCACACTATTTAACCGCTAGACCTGTTCAACAGACAGCAAGACCTACAGCCGTTTTGCCGTCATGCCGTCATTTCGGCATTAAAGACCAACAAAACATGGATTCTGGCTACACCACATGTTAGAGAATTGTTTTCTCAAAGTGGAAACAGGATTTATTGTCATTTTCTTCACCAGGACCCTAAAATAAGAGATTTTTCCGGAAATCTGCCGTTTTCCGCGCAGGATTACCTAACTTTCTCTCCACTGGGAAGTGGTAGCGAGAACCTTGTTCAATGCTTGTTCCATACTTTCCATTTTCTCTTCTTCTGTTCAGACTTATTCTTCCAACTAATGTTTCCCCTCTTAAGTTTATCTCATTAATTTATAACTATATATTCCATAAAAACTTTCTTGATTACTCATATTATGTTTTCGGAAATTTAAGATAATTTCACCATAAGACTAAACGTCTCATGGAATTCATATCTCAAAACATCTACTTTGCATTATACATCCCTCGGATGTCAGTTCTCTCGCCAAAGTGTGTTCTTTTTGTCTTCTCATCCAAAATAAAAACCTAACGTCCTGAACAAAACCTTGTATTCCCATCCGGCCGACTGCCGAATTCGTATGCGTGATTCCTCTCAGATCATATTTTTAATTTTGACATTAATTTCTAACAACAATTTTAAATTTATAGTGGTTAAAGTTGACACCTCATTGGGTTTCAGCCGGAGACGTCAGATTGCAAGTATACTCGTAATCTTTGGGCTCCGGGTTTATTGTTATTACCTCCGGATTATTTAACTATTTCAGAGATAATGTAATTTTAAAAAAATGTTTACATAGAAATCACAGAAAATACTAAAGACATATTTTTTTCTCTTTCAACGAAACAAACATTAAACAGAAATAAAAGGATACATTTTCATTACGGTTACAATTGGCACTTCCAAAGACTATTTTGGTTGAAATCAAACACAACAAAGAAGAGATTCTCGTTCATCTTAAGGTGGCTTTTTTCAATAATTAATAATGTTTGGTGTGATCTGAGGAAATATAATTTAGTTAAAGCAGAACGTTCCACAAAACTGAACTATTTGTACCGAGTTTTACGTTTTCATGAATGACCAAAAACAGACAAGCTATACTAAAAAAAAGTAATTTTTAATGAACAGTATTCATGGAAATAAAGTCTATAGTAGATATAAATTCTCCAGGTAAGAATCTTTAAACAAGTGGCAACTCTAATGGTGGTATTTAATATTTCAGAAAATTGTAAGTCGGGTGAAGGAGAAAAAGGAAAATAAAAAAGCAAAACTTTACAAAAAAAGGATTTAGATTCAAAACTTAAACAGAACCAATACAACTAATATCCAAAATATTATTGTTACAATTCCGTAAATTACGAAACGAAATCCCACAAAAGTAAATAGACGAAATAATTATGTAAGGTATCATGGATCTAGGAATGAAATATAATACTGCCAGAGCAATTGCTTGTCCTATGTTTCCGAAGCCATGAACTATACCTACTACTGTTGCCCCCGAGCCATCTCCGAAACGGAGAGCGACGGGACCTGACAAAAATATTACAGGTGTTTGCATCTGTATACCGAGAACTAATAATGAAATTCCTATATCCATAACACCTAGATTCACGAGCGTAATACAAATAACGAACAACACACAACACCACACATGCGAACAGTAAAAATAATTTACAACTCGATTGCCTCTGCGTAAAAGACACATTGCTAAACCTCCCACGACACCACTAACACCAATCAATAAATCAGTGGAGATTTGTGATTCTCTCATATGTGGAATAAACATTCTCATAGTTTCGTTGTGCATTACCATTTCTTCTGAGAATTTTAAGAGCATAACACACAGCGCCGAATAAACGACGAAAGGTGATTTCCACACACCATGTCGTTTCGGTTTAAACCACTTTACATCTTGTTTATCCATCACCAATACCGCCAGAAGAGAAACAATAGCACTGCCCCCTGCTATTATTATCCACATTTTTTGGCGTGAATCCATGCCGTTGTAACTGATTTTATCACTTATTCTGGCAAGTATTTTCACATTGACCTCCGAAAACTTTAAAAAACAGAATAAAAAATCTAGATTATTGCCGCTGTAAACGGAAGCAAAAAACTTCGACGTACTGGGAATAATAAGGGCAGCTCCACAGCCATGCAAAACTTGCTGCGCCACCAACCAAGGAATCGTCTCCAACGTAAACAGGAGTGGCAATATGGCTAAAATAAACCACGTGAACATCATTTTTGGAAGAGGGCAAATGTCAACTATTTTACTGCACAGTATTTGAACTAAACCCATTGGTAGCAATATAAGGAATTCCATCCATGGAATTGCATTATCATATGCTTCGAATTCAGTTTTCATTACGGTCCATTTGATGAGAAACCAGTGGCAAAAGCAGTGAAGGAACCACACCTGCGAAATTCCAAATAATCTGCCTGATCTGAAGAGTAGAGAAGGCATTTTTTCGCTTTGATTCCACCAAGTGAAATACCATTTCACCAACTAAATAAATGTATCAATATATCTACTGGAAAGGGAACACATTTAATGTTCACTGTTGAAAACAACTGAATGTCAGAAAATACAAGTAAGTGTCGGCAAAATTGTATTGCTTTTGCACATTGCTGCAACATTCCAGCAATACAATTTTTTAAATAGGAATCTATCGATACTTGTGAAAAATACTATTATGAAACTAAACGGTAACATTTTCAAAGTTTATTGTGCTCAATTTATAATATTTAAATGCGCACGTTAATATTAAAAGAAATTAAAAATAAAATCGAATGTTGATACAAATTGAAAATGTGCAAAGAGCATTGCAATTTAGCTTTAAGATGAAAATATAGGAATAAAAAAATGATTTTACATTAGTCATCCACCACAATTTGCAGTATTTACTTGTATTGTTGGGAAAACAAGTTTATTATATAACGTTTCATTCTCTTTATATTATATATAAGATTTTAGTATAAAAAAATAAGAAATCTTCAGCACTGTAGTGATATCTTTCACAGGAACTCTTCTTGTGTTTCTTCGCCATTTGGCAAAATGAACCTGTGGACATATTTAAGGAAAGCATTATTGTTAAAACTCAATGTCATCCATGAAGACGAGTCCATTTTATTCCTATTCTTATATACACTAATTGTTTCTATAACTGATCAAGTATTCAAATTAGACTTACATAATTACATGTTTATCATTGAATGCACAATTCTAATTCCATACAATTATTTATTTTTATTACTATTATCATTATTATTATCATTATCATCATCATCATCATCATTATTATTATTATTATTATTATTATTATTATTTGCATATGCAAATGGACTATTTCTTACCACGCTACACGTTCTCTTCAGAGGTCCAGTCATATTCTATCCTGAAGACAGAGAAACGTGTGTAGTGATGGGGATCAGCTTTTCGGCTATATCCCTTCATTGTTTCGGCTGTATCCATTTCTTGCATTGTTTACAGACGGACGGACAGACAAGGTTGTTAAGCCTTGCATTATGAATTATCAGGTGATAGGATGATGATGGTAAGAGGTGATCGTGGGCTTTTTGAACCATCCGAAGGTTCGCTTCTATGAGAAGGAAGGGAAAGCACGAAAACTCCGGTCAGACTGGCCGGCCCGGCGATCGAACCCGGGCCTCCCGACTGCAAAGTCAGCGCTACGCCCTGAGCCACTTCGCTCGGTTACTGTTACTATTATTATTATTATTATTATTATTATTATTATTATTATTATTATTATTATTATTATTAGTAGTAGTAGTAGTAGTAGTAGTAGTAGTAGTAGTAGTAGTAGTAGTAGTAGTAGTAGTAGTAGTAGCAGTAGTAGTAGTAGTAGTAGTAGTAGTAGTAGTATTATATTATTATTATTATTATTATTATTATTATTATTATTTTGTAGCGAATTGGCCATCCCGAGACAATGCGGACGTGCAATCCACCGAGGCTCAGTCAATTATTGAGGGTAGCTGCACGTGACTTTTTATGGGAGGGATCAACATTTTCATGCTGAATTCGTTTTTACATGGAGGGTTGTTAGCCCAGAGGGATGAGGTGAAATGATGATGATGATGATGAAGGATGAAGGATGATTATTACTTTATTACTATTATTACTTTATTATTATTACTTTATTATTATTATTACTTTATTTTTATTATTATTATTGTTATTTTCGTAAGTCAAAGTGCAAATAGCAAAACGTTACTCAATTTCAGAGATTCATAACTAAAATACTGTAATTCGGTTAGACGTTGATTAGAAGTGACTGTTAAAACGATATTTTTCAAATTAAAATGTTTCTGGCAAGATTAGTGCGAGAACTTTCTTTTCAGAGTCATAGCCGACTTGCTAGGCTACGTAACGAAGGTAGACATAGATGAACTGCATCGGCTTGCGCTGATCACATGACTTAACAAGTTGATAACTTTTAACTGAAATGGTTAAGGAAATGTGGGAATAATTACTACTTAAGTAGAAAGAAAAATGTATTCGGAATCAGCAGAAAACTTAAGGGAATTTCGTTTTATACCTGTGATGCGGTTATATCGACATAGAACATGTACTTTTCATACCGGACTTGAATGGTAATTTGTTATCAGCACCAAGTTTGATATAATGTTTGATATAATAAAAATGTGTTTGAATGAAATGGTGTTAGATTTTAAGGCGTGGACGGGGAGAGTTTGATAGCGACAGGTTCATTAGAAAACGATACGTTTGTTTTTAGAATGACTATTTGTAGGGAAAAAAGATACAAAAAATTAAGTACTTCTAAGTAAATGATTTTATGATAGATTTATGGCTTCTTATATTAGATCGTATCAATCGTAGATATCTTTTGAATATAAATATAATTAAAAGATTAGGAGAGGACTTGATAACATTGAAGTAACAAAAAGGTATTGTAAACCTACTGAGAGCCCTATAATGGTGAAAAATATACTGGGTGTTTGAAGAAATTAGACATGAAAAAACTACAAATATTCTATACCATGTAACTACATGTCGATTTGTGTGAACTATTACTAGAAACAATATTCGGAGAGAAAGTTATATATTGGTTCTGGCAGGTGAATTTAATCGAAGACATTTTGTAGAGTTTCTAAGTATAAAGAGTGAATGTACTGAAAAAACTTAACGAGAAGGAAACTGATCAGTAACTTTTTGATAATGGTACTGAATACCTTTAGAATATTACAAGAAACAAATACCTTTAGAATATTACAAAAAACTAGTTCTCAGCAGCACAAACGTTCTCGCATTATTTGTAAATTTACACATTTTCGTAAACACAAAGAGTTTGCTGAAAATGATACCACGCAGTTTTTAGGTGTCCTTTTTTCTGTGCGAGGTGAATAAATCGGTGGATATTTTTGATAACCTAAAATGCCTTTATTTCACGCAAAAGTCACACGAAAATTACACGTATTTTCAAAAAATTGTACATGACTATATTTAAAGACTTTTTAGAATTGATTTTGAGGAAAATATTTTATCAATAATTCTGCAAATTTGCAATATTACCTTTTTGAAATTTTACAAAATACAGTTTCCAGAAAATGGGATCTATGGTATTGTTTATCTTATTACTTTGCTTTTTTCGAGAAAGAAATTGGATACGTTTATCTTATTACTTTCCTTTTTTCGAGAAAGAAATTGGATTCGTTTCTGAGAAAATAATTATTTTGAAATACCTTACATTTGTGTAAAAAATGCCTACATATTGACTTTTTTGAATTTTTTGAAATTGAAAATTCAACGAAAATGAGTTGCGCGCCATTTTTCAAACGTCTCTTGTTCTATCCCAGGGATAAAATTCATCAACTTTGTCATTTTTGAGAAAAATTTGAATATATGTTAAGGCTTCATGTGAAATACCCCAAACAATAAAATATCCGTTTCAACCCAGACAGACGTTTTGCCAATAATGTTTCGGTTTCAACGACCCACAAAACGTGGTTTCGGACTACACCACCCGTTAAAGGAAGTACTTTACAACATAGAGGAACAATATTTATGAACCTTTTCGTACTCAGAACAATACAATATGAGTTATCTATCGAAAAATAGAGGTTGTTGCAGAAGAATTACAATACTTTCCATACATTTCGTAAGTAGTATGTCATTAAATGGCAATTACTGAAGGAATTTGTAAAGCCCGCGGATTAATGGGGTTGCTATGCGAACTAGGACTTTTGGAGTTGTTAAAAATTTTAGTTGAAGTAACAACTGACATTTAATTGATAATAGATTGTACTGAAAATCTTAAGAAAACCTCAATAAACTGCCGCATTAGTAAGTGATTTAATTTCATAAAGGATGAAGTAAATAAGAAATTAGAGGTGCTACAACAGAACATTCTTTCTTGCATTATTTTTGACTTTTGCAATTTTCGAAAATTTAGAGTGTTTAACAAAAATGAGATCAGCACCTCTCGTTTGGCCGCACCTTGTTCTATTCGTGAAAATAATTAAAGAAAAAAATGGAGCGGGTTTTGAGGTTTTTTTTATTATTTGCATTAACTTCAAGCAGAAAATGGCGCGAAAATTACTCGTTTTTCCAAACAAGGTATGCATGATATTATTTAAAGAGATGCGTTTTTGGAACAGATTTTTGGAACAGATCAGACAAAAATCTCTATATTCAAACTTGTAGTTTCGGAATGTTGTCTTTTTTTAATTTAAAACATACAGAGTTCGCAATTGGATTTTGAGAAAATAATTGCTTAAAATTACCTATATGTTATGCAAAATTACTCTAAAACCACACATATTTTCGAACAATTGTACATGAACTAATTTCAAGATGTCTTTAAAGATCAGATTGCATTAAGGAAAAAATATCTATCTTCAATATTTTAGCTGTGGAAAGACACGGAAAAAAGTTTGAGCTGAAGCAATTTTCCAAAAACAACGGATTGTCAATGAAAATTAGGTTGATGCCATTCTTTTAAGCAGCTTTTACACTATTCAAGGAGAAAGGTAAATCAGAACAATTGGAGCCATTTTTGAGAAAATTTGGAAATGCTGACACTTTACGTAATGTACTCCCAAAAGTTAAAATATTCAATAAAAACTTGCAGATCCTTAATAATCCACTTAACTCAAATAATCCACTTTGCACTTAAATCAATCGGGGAATATCAATTTTGGAGAAAATCGGCTGAACGGTTTAGGGCGTTAACGGTACCAGCCGATAACGGTTTAGGACACCCAAAAAATGGATTCTGACTACACCACGTGTTAGAGGAAGTAAATTACTCCATATATAGGAACAAGATTTATCCACTTTTTCGTTGCCAGGGTCCGGCAATAAGAGTTTTTCTGTCGAAAATTCGCTATTTTCTGGCACACGATTACAATACTTTCTATTCGTGCATAGAAAGTAAAAACAGATGCATTATATCAAGTAATATAAACTTGAGACAAACATTAATGAAAACATTTAGCTGTGGATTTTATAAAAAACATTTTTAAAATAGGGTTTAACGTATTAAGAGTATAAATATGTTACATACTCAAAAGGGGGGATTTGCTGTTATTCCTATGTCTTTTTTTCTCGTGTAACTCAAACTAATGACTAATTGAATACAATTAAATAACAATTGCAAAACATGCATTAAGTCGCGGACCAGTTCATCACACCGAACACATTGAAAGTATTGCTATGCACCTACCAGAAGAAGAATAGTGTCACCCAGCCTCATCAACCCGCACTCAGGAGCCTTACATTTCTCTCAGAAGCTACCTTCGGCGAACACCACAAATCTTCACCAGTATCATATCCACGTGTCCCACAGCCGCTTCTTCATCAAGAGCAACACTCCTTGTGACATCTAGTACATAACTTATATCTTCCTGTTGGCACTTCCAGCTTTATGAACGATCTCTGAGAGCAACATTGAGTTTGTGCAGCGAAAACTTCGTTATATCTGCTCACGAAGCAACATACATCCGCAGATAAGAAGCGATAACGTTCAGCGATGGTGAACGATCGCATAAAAAAACACTACAGTGTGGTCGAAGATAACAGAACTCGTAACACATGTGGTCCTTTTGAAGAAGGTCCAAGGGTTTCTCCACGTGTAGAAATATAAGACTTTTTTCATGTTTTCGTAACTATCGTGCTGTTATATCGATTTTTCTGCTGCCAAACATACGAACGAATAGCAACTCTTTAAATATCAGAGTTCGTTATAGTTTTTAACGTAATTAAGCCGATAGCCACCAAATAACAGACACGGTTGAAGTTTGTAAACAGAGGTGACAGTCGAGGTTTATAATCAACCAACTCTGTTATGTATTTCGGCCGCAATACAAAACGTTAAACCATATACTTATAAGAAAAATAATACAAATTAGAAATATATTTGCTTTTAATACGTAGGAGTACAACGTTATCCTCTATCTCAATTCGATTTGATTCTTCGTGACAGTAGGGAATTCTTCCATTTCGATTCTATTGTTTCGTGGCACGCGGTAGTTTTGTGTCTACATTTTCACATTATAACAGATTGCACATTTTAAGGTAAAGGATACGCCAGATGTTTTAGAAATTACAAGTAGTGCCAGTTTCAACTTGTTACCGGTGAAAACCAAGCTAGTTATGCGAAAGAATAACAAACTTTTCAAATGTTGGCGTCAATGTAAGAATGTTGGCAAAGTAAATTAAACAGTTATGCTGGAGTTTGAGAGCATAGGCAGGTAGGTAACTTATGAGTCGTACTCATCCACATCGTTGTGAACAAAATTCTCAATGTGGAAGTAAGTTAATTAGTTAACAAAAATGTTGACGTATCGAGGTTAGTGTAATACATTTGTATGTTTCAATAGAAAGTTTATTTTGAAGTGACATCTGAATTCATTTTACAGATTCGAAAAAACAAAATTCTAGTCGAAATCGGTGGCAATCAGTTCTCATTGAAGAACTTGGAATTTGGGACTCCTCGTTAGTAGTAGAAACATATATTGAACAATAGTTACAAAAAATAATTCAAATTTCTAAACAGCAGTCAGCACTGACGAGGTTGGATCAACATAAAGAGATTCAAGTATGTCGACGTCGGTACCTTTGATAGGTTTTTATAATTGTTCATTCGATATTTAGATTTACTTCAATGAGAAAATATAAGTCTAAAAATAAGAATACTTAAAATTGAACTATTGAACACTACTTCTGTATGATTTCTAATATTGTTTGTGTATTTCATTTTACTTCTGTTGTTTGTAATTTGTTTTCGAAGTTTAATGAATACATTAAATATCACGTGGTTCACTAACAGCCAGCGGCTTTTAATTCCTTAACGGACGGCTACCGTTAATATGACCTTTAAATTAAAATGTATACAGGCAAAAAGAAGGGTGGGGTAGGAGTTTAAGAGCTCAAGAAAACATGCGTAGCCGAAATCCATTAATAGTTTAATACTATTCATGCGATAATTTGATGCTTATATGCTTCAAAGTTGCTTGAAGCTTGCCACTTCCCAAAGTTACTAATCATTTACGTTGCAAGGTGAATTTTCGTTGTAACAGTCATCAAATTGCTTTATTTCACTTTTGACATAATAACATGCTTTGTTACAGTGTAAAACTAATGAATTGTTGAACAGTCAACAGGTTGTAAGTACAGGTTACAACTGTACTTAATCTCTCTTTTACTAATTGGATAAGAACATATTTTAGTATTGTCAAGAGAATAAACTTTTTTTGACAAGAAGCTCAAAGTCAATAACGATGTCTCACGAAATAATGTTATAACTTTAATTATTAGTTGATTTCATGGAATTTAATTATGCTCATTAATTTGTTTTAAATCTACTAACAAAATAAACATTATTTATCACATTTGCAATAACGTATCATCTTTACATTTATACAGTTTGTGAAAGAAATACACAAACACAATCCGAGATATAAACATAGTATAAAGCTTCAAAGAAGGAGTCACATGTATTAAAATTAAGGCAACTAATTCTCCCAAATGCATGGAAGAATTTATAAATGCTAAAGCTGCGGCACCGTATCCATTGTAGTAATTGCCAGCTCTAACTGTTACAGGGCCGGCTAAAAATGTTTCCAACGTTGGGAAATACATTCCAAGAATAACAATTTGAGGGAGCGATGTCATTTCATAATGAATTAGAACAACAGAAACGCATAAAATAGGAAAGAAAAGGAATTGCGAATTATACAAACAATCAATGATTCTATTTTGGTGGCGTGTTATTATTAGTAGTAATATCCAGCAACTGAATAATCCGCTAACGTCATAACATCGTTGTGAATATTGCATTTGTGTAGGAATTGTATTTGGGTAAGTATTCATGTAATCGTGCATCATTATTGTTCGTTCAAATCTATGCAGAAACGAACACAGAGCTACATTAAAAATTAGGGGTTTCTTTAATAGCCACAGCCACCTACAAGAGTTAAAAGTACGATCTCTAATATAACTTTTGTTTTGAAGCCGTATCTTATGCATCAAAATTAAAGTAAATAATATAATGACCAATATGAAAATTTCTGAATTTTCGCGGTATGAAGGATTGATGTTCATATCTAGTCCTCTGGTCACAACAACGCAAAAATATAAAAAACAAAAGAATGTATTTAAATGATGGTCTTTGAAAGCTGAAGAAAATAATTTTGAGGCTATTGGAACAATTAATGATGTCATACAGTGATGCAATGAGTCTCTTAACGATACATTCAAGCTGTCTTTTTCCATTTCTTCAAAGTTCTGGGTGAAAAGAAACAATGAAAATGCAAAGATGAGAATAGGTACCATACTCATGTTGGGAAAAATATCAACAAACATACTCCACGAAATTGTAGTCAACTCAACAAGCACGTAACATACACCTTTTACCCATCCATTTTCGTGTAAAAAAAACTTTCTTTTCATTTTGTGCCAATTGAAGGAGCTCCAGTTGAAGTAACAGTAGATAATCCAAACTGTAAATACACATATGCGTAAAAACCATTTCTTGTTAGAAGTTGATTCATCCATCTTGCGTAAATCTAATGTTCTCAGACACCACACGGAATTACATTAGACATGTCACAAGCCACTGGGTACTAATGTGATTGATTAATAGCTCGGCATACTTGTAGGTGATATATTTTTTTAAGCACTGAAGAACTAAATGTATTATTCGAGGACAATCTTCAGAAAAAGTGCACACATAGACAACTCAATCAAGAAAATAAAACAAAAGAAATAGATACCTAAACAAAATAGTAATGAAATATTAATTATTAATTCCCCTAAACATTAAATTAATGTTTTTTTCACATTTTGAGTTCAATGAAACATATCATAATGAATTACTGAAGAACGTATAAGTATAAGTAATACATGTGTTGTAGAAGGTGAAAACATAACAATTATTGCAGGCATTTCTTGCAGCCTTCTAGTCTCGGATCTTTCTATAAGTAAACCACGCTGAAAATATGGTGTCATTTTACGAAACAATGACCACGTTTCGTATTTGACGAATACTAACAACTGCACGGACTGTATTAATAATAAAATATGAAAGTAATGATTCAAAATTCATTATTTATAATCCTAATATTCTATGTAAAAATGACATGTTTCACATGTTAGCTCGCTGATGTATTTCGTTTATTATGCTTCTACGAAATGAAGAATAGCTGCGTAATAACTTTATTTATTATTTACGATCAAAACACTGTATCTCCATATGTTAATTAAACTTCCAGTACCTTTTCCATTTATTATGTGACATACAAGGGAGTTTCAATAGCGTTTTTGAATTTTGTTAAAACTCCAACAAATTTATTCTTTTAAATCACTCGTAGGTATTTAATTTTTACTTTAATTTGAAATGCACTTTTATTTTAATTTTTGGCTCAACCGTAGTAAACGTTAGTTGTTAATAATCTTCACTTTACCTCCTGACACACTTTATCATAAAATCTCTGCCTTAATGAATATGCCTAAAAATATTTAATGAAGATCTGATTCTTGCACACGAGCTGCTCAACTCCACCCGTTTACACTGAACATAACAATAATTCAATATAGAAAAACATTTCTCGAATAAATTTATATGAGTCTGCGCATTCTAATCGAAGATTTACATCCTTTGTTTACCTTATTAACTTAATTTTGAACCTGTAATACTCTCTGTAACGAAGTATAACAGAAAACCAGACCTATCGAAATATATCGACAAGAATGATGAAGGATTTGTGGGATACAAGAACGTGAAACTGAGTTGTGTATGGCCTAAACTGACTAAGGTGATAATCTATAAAAATAAAATAGGTGTATATGTCTGTAATTTCAAAATTATAGCCATTTTATAATCACATATACTTTTAGGTGATATACAAGTAATAACCCTATCAACTAATTTTTGGTTGTTGGTCTGGGGTAATGACTGGAACGCGCGAATCGATTTCGATGTTGTTTTCACTGGAAAGTCCAGGGATTCTTGGACATAAACAACTGTTTTTCAAATTATTATTCTCTCTTACATAAATAGGAATATTTATTTATTTTTCAGACAATTCTACTGTTTAATTCAGATATTAATTAAATTTTGTACATGTGACCTTCAAAACAAGATAAAAGTTACAGTGTGCATAAGATTTCGCAAAAAATTCCCGTATCCATTTCCTACCCTTTAAAAGTGAATTTAAGTGAGAACTCTTTTAGTTTTTCCAAAAACGTAGAGGAAATTCAGTAAGATTTTGCTCTAAATATTTTTAAGGCCCATAAAATTCCCTTTCAATGCTTTTTGTTTCATTCAGAGAACGCAATTGCACTTTTAGTAATTAAGTATCAAAATTGTTACTGGAAGTTTGTTAGCATAGGGAAGCCCCCCGGCGGTGGCAGGATTGGCGTCACTAGTTAGATAGCTGGGGCGAAATGAGCCGCTGTATGGAGGGGAACTCTTGCTGTCGGCTGCTCTGAGCGGTAGTTTTATGTTATATCCAAAATAAGGAACAGCAATTTCTAAAATTCTTTTATTACCGCAAGCCAACAGGAGATTCAATAATACAAGCCAGGTCGAACAATATTCCATCAGATATTCCGTAGACGTAGCGTAGATCACCGTTCAGACGCAGGGAGAGTCCAAGTCCGTAACCGTTCAATGTCGCACTACACTCGTCACCGTACACTCACTGGCAGCCACTTCTCAACTGTCCACCGCTCGGCCGGGCAGCGCTCTTATAGCCCGCCCGGGCTGAAGGCCCGCCGGCCAGCTACCCGATAAGGGTGAGTTCTCCGGCTCCGGGGCTTGGCCGAGCGTGACGGAGCTGTGGCGTTGGTAATCGGCGCCCTGTTATGAGCGGCGCCGGGACCAACTTCCGGCGGCAACTTTAACGGTGCGCGTTCGACCATATCAGTTTATCCGATCAACAGGGGAATGCCAGAGCAGTACCTAACAACCGGGCCACGGACCACGCGGGATATTTCCTTCCTCTTCCTTGTTCTATTCTTACTCCTTACCTACACACACACACACACTTTCATGTACTACTACCACACATATCGGGAGACCAGTCGGGAAATTAGAGCATGTCCCGGCTGGGAAAGTGCCCTGCTGGTGGGAGAGAGCTGATTGGGGATAAGACCCTCAAGCTGACGTTTAGGCCGGCGCCGGATCTCACCACTGAACAAGAAATATCACCGCCACCTCCCGTCGCAATCTTGCACTATCTTTACGGGACTAAAGATCATAGCAGTTAACGCGCCCGAAAACACGAAATAATGAAATCCAATCAACTGCGGGGCGGGAAAGACAATGCCAAGCGAAGCGGGGATGGGTAGACGAAGCTGGGTTGGATGAGACGCGAAAGGGCTACGGCAGTCCATTCCATGGCGGAACAGGTTAGAGTAAAGGAGGTGTTCACTATATAGAATCCATTCCTTTCCCAGACTAATGAAGTTCTGTCATTAACAAATATGTGAGCAACGCAGAGTACTTCAGATAGATAATAATTAGAGCTGTGATTTATATGCATTTGCATATTTTTTTCTGTTAACTAAAACATCCCTTTTCAACAAATTGTACACGTTTTGAATCATTTAGAATCCATTTAATCCATTTTCATTTATCACCATAACTGCATATTTGGGCCATATTTGCATATTTTTGTTGCGTATTCACCCCTCATGCGCGAAAAGAAGTCCAAAAGTTCCAGTTCCGTCAGCGTGTAAGAGGCTATGACGGTTATCTTGCCACTTGCTATGGAGCGTCATGTGACCTGCTCTGAAGCTATGGGCTTCCAAGGATTCGTTTACATTGGTATAGACACGAATCAGCGTTGCCGCTCAGGCCTGTGCGTACACAGACACCTCGCAAACGTGGAGTGGTGTGAAAAGAGCCAGACTCGTGAATTTGTTGTGAATTGACAGGAAGTCATATTTTTGTTGCAATGCCTATATTTTTATTTATTTTGTGAAATGTACATGAACTACATTTTCCATTATTTTTCTAAGATATGAATGTTCTTCAAAATTAAACCATTGTTTTAATGTTTGTCGCTTGTAACAACTTATATGATTTTCGTGTCTTTTTTCTGTAAACATGTTTTCCACACTACACTTTTTATTTATTTTTACACTTACACATTACATTATTTCGCATATTTTTATTTATTAATTGCATATATTATTAAATATATGCGCATTTTTCGTTGTATTTATTGCGTATAAACCACAGCCCTAATAATAATATATTAATGACAAGGGATGAATGGTGAAATAAGAATCAAGGGGGACCAGAGTGCCCCGACGAAACCTACAAAAAACTCAACTTCCCGAAACATATTCCTCATAATTCCGACCACGAATTGAACAATAGTACGAGGGTAGTAGTAGTAAGATAGCACTCAGTCCGCGTCGTAGGCCCAGGTGCCAACATTTGGATTTCGCCCTTTGGGAGGTCGCAGAATGGCGGCAGGTTGCAGGTCACTGCGTTCCCTGGACCGCCAAGTAATTACCGACTCCGGCCGCGGGAGCCTACAGTTTCAGGATAGCTCTCAGTTCGCTAAGCTACGAGTTGCCCCCTTCGTTTTGTCTTCGTTCATCGACACTTTTTTCATTTCTCGCATTCTGCTTACGCAGCATAGAGAAAATAGTTTAAAAAAACGATATTTCAACCGAAAATCCCATATTGTCGGGCCCTGGAAACGAAAAAGTGGATAAACCTTGTTCTTGTCTCGACGCAGCCGTTTTATAATAGGGGAGCCTTCATTTGAATGTGCAGCCGCGAGTCATTTCCCAGCGCTTTCAAGAGTCTCCCAATTGCCCCCCCCCCCTCCCGGACTCTTTTTATCCCCTCCCCCTCCCCTCCCGCCCCCTTCCATCCCCGCCGCAATTGACGCACGCCACGTGGCCTGTCAATTGGGCGCTGCGGTCGTTTGCTTTGATTGCGTGTACACGCGACCCGTGTGATCTGCTTAGGGCGGGTTTAAAGTAACCCTTGGCCCATGCGGGTGCCGCGGGCTGCAGTGAACAGCGAACTGAAAGCCCACTCGGCGTCGTCTTCATTGTATGTGCGTCCGCAGCCTCTTTGACTCTTCGTTTTCATTATTTCTTTTCTGTTTTGTCGCATTACTGAATATCTTTCTTAGCTCTGAACGTTTAAGTTTGGGAACATCCAATCAGATTGGCAGTAAATATCAAATAATAATAATAATAATAATAATAATAACAATAACAATAACAATAACAATAACAATAATAATAATAATAATAATAATAATAATAATAATAATAGCCGATCAGATGGCCGAGATCGCTAAGGCAGTAGTGCCGGAGTGGTTTCGGACCAGAAGATCGCGGGTTCGAGTCCCGCCTCGGGCATGGATGTATTTGTGTATGTCTGTATGTGTTGTCCTTTCACCCCCATTATCATCGTATCATCATTTCATCTTCCATACCCCCAGGGCTAACAACCGTGGGGGATAAAAATCGGATCCAGCAAAAAATGCTGGTCCCCCCAAAGAATTGTTGCAAGCACCTGCCACCGTGATAATAAATAAAAACTGAGCCACGGTAAATGCAGGATGCTTGCTTGCGTGGTCCTAGTCGGCCGATTAACGAAAAAATAATAATAATAATAATAATAATAATAATAATAATAATAATAATAAAATAATAATAAAATAATAATAATAATTATTATTATCGTCAAATATTTATAATTATACACATTAGGATTCATTCAAGGGATTATCTCAAGAGGCAAACTAATTGCTTTATTCTCTCCGAATAATAAGTGTACCCTTATTCTTACTTACAGAAACAGATTTGAACTTATTACAATATTTTGAAATCTGTGGCATCCTGAAATGTATTTCACTGCCTATACGAATGAGAGAGAGGTAAGTTGAAAATCGGCAGTTAGATGTGATTTTGTAACTATCACGCTTTTCAATCCAACCAGAATACTTCGTTTTAAATTTATAATTTGCTCTTAAAGTCGTTGACATTTGCGAGTCGCAAGAAGAGTAAAATTAAATCGCCGTCTGAAACATTAATATTTATTCATCTGAGGTAAGGAAAATACATTTTAAATTATTTATGGGGGCAAACAATATAATTGGGTTTATGTTTCCAAGTGTCCTATATGTAAGCATACAGTTTGTGCTGTATCATAAATATGAATAATTATCTCTCATAAATCTTCACCGCTCGTGATCACCTTCACTATTTCACATGCAGGTGAAACGGAAATAAAAACTTGGGTTAGAGAAAAATACGTACGCCTCTGAGTATAAGTATTCTAACCTTATCACACTATTCTCAGTAATGATTATTGCATTCATTATCATACAACTCTATGTGTAACATGCACGCTATACATAACACGCTTAGGCTTTTTCACCATTAAAAAAATCGACACAAAATCTCGCAGATGGGAAACTGCTGGATAGAGAATTAGTTTCCAGTTCTGCTTCAAACCTATTTAAGACGATACGTTGTGATATAGTTGGAAGCAGGATTCGTGGAGCTCGCAACACACATGAGGCTGCAACACAATTCACTATCATCTATATCTCGGAGAGGATTGTATCGTTGAAGAGACACAAAAAGTGGTTCTTAGGGCTTAATCTACAAAATAAAACATTTTTCACTTCATATTTAACTTTTTGAGATTTGTCTCTTCTCGTTTTCCCCATACCGTAGCATGGAACTAGAAGAAAATCGTAAGATGTGTAGTGAAATAGCAGAGGCAGGAATAATTTTTCATGATGTAATCAAAGTGAATATTTGATATTCTGTGCAATTGAATCTCAACTCCTTAAAATATAATGTTAAGTCTAGCGTAGTACCGGGCTTCTAATGTCTAACGCGGCTGGTCGTTGCATGAAAAAATGAGAAGGAAGTTCTTCGCCGAGGAACGTTGATAAAGGATAGAATAGGTAGAATGGTTCTCGGCTCACTCAGGCTAGGGGCATGCGCAGAATGCAGGCTTACCGTCTGGCAAGGGTGGGGGCAGCCATCCATTCTCCAATTACGCCCCGACGCGCTTCCAAAGGGTTAGCGGCGGACGTCGCCAAGATTTATGATGGGCGCGGGTCAGCCCCGTCGCCTCGAGGCGCGCGAGTGAGGTCTTCATAGGGGGCGTGATTGTCGCCTCCGCCCCGCGCCATTGTTCCCGGGGAATCCCCTCTGTCGGCCGGCGCGGCGAGACGCCTGGGAATGTGCCTACTGGCCGCCCTTCTGCTCTCCTGCGGGCGTTGCTATTCAAATCAATTGTGCCTTATTTTACGTGGCGAGACTGGCCATTAGGTCCTACTGTTGCGTCTGACCACGCAAATTTAGCTAAGCTCTTTTTATCATCCAACCGAGAAAGAAGGTACCTCTTGGGCGACGAAACAGGCGACTTTCATTTACCTCAGAGGCTACTTTAATGCGGAGGTTCTTTTATTGCAGTCTATCTACAACAGGGGGCAGCAGGCTTTACTTCCCCTCCTGCGGGCGGTTACTCGGCGAGAACCGTTGCTATTCAATTCAAATATGCCTTATTTTACGTGGCGAGACTGACCATCCGGTCTGTTGTTTTGTGTGACGCACATTTCGCTATGCTCCTTTTACCATCTAGCAAAAAATTAATGTATCATTCTGGCGACAAAGCAGGAAATTTAAATCCAGCTCAGAAGCATATTTCATGCTTGAGGGTCTTTACATTTAGTAAATCTACAACACGGGGAAGCCGGCTTTACTTCCCGTCCGCGGGAAGGTGTACGAAGGATCTTTTCTCCCTTAAAAATCCACGGTTTCGATTGGATTTGAATCTGCAAACGTAGGTATTACAATCCGATATGTTAACCGTTATGCCATTGAAGCCACTCTAAGGTGCACGGAATCTCATAGTACCCATCAGAAGAACCACAATGCTTTGCAGGTTAATAGCGGTTTCGCCTAAACTCTGCCTATAGTGGCGATTGAGAACTCATAAACTCTTTAATAATCCGCTCCTACTGTCAGTACAGTTGAATGTCCAGATATGTGTTCACTCATTGATGCTAGTCTCATTTGGGGGGGGAGGGGGCGTGGTCGATGAGTATCACGTAGATATTTTTCGCAATCATTTCACGAACTGACTAAATAACCCTTGAGCTGATGTACATATTATTATTTATGTAATTACGCCAATAGAAAGTGCTCGCGTGAAATCACATGTTTATGTGATTAGAATGCCAGAAAAGTATACTTTAGAAATTTTTTAAAAGAAATATTATTTACAAGTACACATATAATAACATGAATGAACTTAAGTCTATTGTCTATAGTTTAACTAAAAGCAAGGTGAAAGCAAAGAACGCAGCTCTTTGAAATCCGGTTCTTACGACCTATCCCTTTCCATATATTTATGAATTAATTCAAATGCATAATATTCAGATCTACTTTTTAGAATGTTGTGTAAATTCCTACAATATATTTTTAGTGACGATTTCAAAGCAAAAACCAAAATCACTCCGCCGGCCTGGATAACTGAGGTCGCTAAGGCTGAAAGGCTGTAGTTTCCTTGACGCGAAGGATCGCCGGTTCGAATCTCGCCTCGGGCACGAATGTTTGAGTGGGTTCGTGTTGTCCTTACGTGTTCTTCCTATTGTGTCCTCCTACAGTGGTCGCCATATATATATACTAGCTGACCCGGCCACGCGTTGCTGTGGCTAAAGTTTTTGTTATATTACATTATAGTAAACAATCTAAGAGGAACAATAAAAGAACATCAGTCACGGGAGTCCACTATGCTTTTTCACACAGATGGTATTTGTAAAAAAATATGGTGATCTCCTTATTTGACTTTCTACTACTATAACCCTTTAGTACAATGAAATTATTTACCAATAAAGACGAAAATATTGATGTTGGTATACAAATTCACTGGATTGAGATTTGAAGGGGAAGTACGTTGAACACAATTAATTAAAATGTTCTTACACTTGATATTAAGCAGAAATCAATAGGTACAAAATAAAAATTTATCAGATTTATTATTTCCATTTAATTTGTATAACAAATATAAGTACTATTCAATTACAAATACTTTCAAATTCAATTTAATTTAACACCAATCGGTGCACAATGTTTTTGGTTAACCTGTCTTTAGCTAACACAAATAGATTAGACGGTTTCCCAACACGTGAACACGCAACATATAGTTGCCCATGAGAAAAACATGGATTTTCCAAGTCTAAACCACAAATGGACATTGTTTGACCTTGAGATTTATTTATAGAAATGACGAAAGCTAAACGAATTGGAAACTGTAGCCTTTTGAAGGGTATGGTAGAATCTGATGGTATCATCGGAATACGTGGCAGCAGGACCACTTTTCCTTTAAACTTCCCAGCCAAAATGGTTGCTTCAAGAATGTTTCCGGTGATCTTTTTGATGACCAAACGCGTACCGTTACATAATTGAGGTGGATTCAAATTACGGAGGAGAATAATAGGGGAACCAATCTTTAATCGAAGATTATGTGGTGGCATTCCAGGGATATCTAATGAATTTAAAAATTCAATCGGAAAATTTACACTTTCATTTTCATCAACAACAGTATGGATTGATTTAAAAGACATCATATCGCCTGGTAATAACTGTTGTATCTGGAAGTTAATTTCGTCAACATCAACGTTTTTGGCTGCCAAAATCGCCCGTTGACTAAGCCATTCATGATTCAAATAATTATTCTGTATATCCGGGAAAATACTCTGAATCAATTCATTTTTATCCTGAACAACAGTGCAAAAATTGTCTGGTAGTTTAATGCATTGCGTATTTGGTTGCAGTTCTATTTTACCGTTCCCAATATCTAGTAGTTGTTCGGAAAATATTTGTGCTGATGGATCATTTTGCAATTGTACTCGCATATTTATGGTCAATCGAAGTGTTTCAACACTTCGCCATAAGAATGATTGTTTCAAACATGCATTAATCTCATCCGCGAAAGTAGAGCGAGGT
Organism: Gryllus longicercus; assembly: GCA_038098605.1. Classification (NCBI taxonomy): domain Eukaryota; kingdom Metazoa; phylum Arthropoda; class Insecta; order Orthoptera; family Gryllidae; genus Gryllus; species Gryllus longicercus. Next base: position 48,951 of record JAZDUA010001421.1, on the reverse strand, counting down.
ATAACCGGTAAGGTCTGCCGGAAGTCACCAGACAAAAGTAAGATAGCACCACCGAAAAGTTCATTATTGCTGTTTAAATCTTGCATAGTTCTGTTTAATTCTTCAAGTGAATATTTGTGTGCCATTGTGCACTCATCCCAAATTATTATAGAACTCTTCCGCAACACTGCAGCTATTCCACTATTCTTTTTGATGTTACACATTGCATCTGGTTTATTATGAACGTCCAATGGCAGCTTGAATGTTGAATGTGCTGTTCGCCCACCATCCAGTAAAGTAGCCGCAATGCCTGACGATGCTACTGCTAATGCGATTTTTTGTTGCGACCGTATTTTGGCAAGAATCAACGATATTAAAAATGTCTTACCGGTTCCACCGGGTGCATCCAAGAAAAAAAACCGCCTTGTTCAGCAGCAACAGCCAGCATAATCCGATCATAAATAATTTTTTGTTCTGCTGTCAGTAATGGTTCACTGTTCATGATAATTGTTGCTAAACTTTCATGGTCATATTGATTTTCTCGTTGTAAATCGGTATTGACTAAGTAGGTGGCTGGACGATTAGGTGATGGCATACCATAATGATTAAGTGGTAAATTTGAAATAAGAACACATAAATCCTCGATCAAGACCAATGCTTCATTGTACATCTCTGGTGTATAATCTATGTTTTGCCATTGATTTGTTTGTCTAATTCGGTGCAATATGTCTTCTGTCATACAATTTTTATATTTTTCCCACAAAGTTTGTGCTTGCGAGGGATAACATGTCGTCAAAATAATTGCAAACAACTGACGAATGTTATTAGGTGTTGATGTCAACGCAGCATCAGCAAGCGTTAAGTCCCAATGGTTATCGTCTTCTAGCAATTGCAGTTCACGACATGCATCCTGGTATGTATTGAATACTCGACCATTAACTGTTCGTAAAAATTCAAAAGACGTTGGTCCGGGAACATTCACCAATAACAAACGTAAATAGAAGCACTCACGTTGCTTTGGATGTACCGTGTAAAGTCTCCCCAATGTCTTAGCTTTGAATATGCCTGTAATGGAAGGATGTGGTTTTCCTTGTTTCCGTGGCTCCCATTTTTTACTGGATTTGTTCCATGTGAAATAACGTGGAACATCACCAAACACCAATGTCTTCGCGAATTGGCCAAAAACATCAGGTTTTTGACACAATGTAAAAAATTCAGTTAGAGACGTTTTCGGAGCTTCGAACGCTCTTTGGAGAACATTTTTTTCAGTGAAGTATACACGTTGACCGTTTTCAAGATGTATTGCCAGATGTTGGACAGCAGGATCTCTTTCGTGGATGGGAAAGCTGAGAATATGCCAAATAGCTTCATTGCTGCTAATGTATCTGCCCATTTGGTATCGTGCTATTTCGTCATTTTTATTTATGTTTTGTACTTCAAATATGGCCAAATCACTGCCTTTGTTTACATATTTACAAATATACTTAATTGATTTAACAGAACTGCAACGCTCAACATTGATATGAGCTTTGTAAGTTTTTGAAAGTAGTGGTGAGTATGGTACCACCCACTGATTATCAAACTCAACTTGATTTGGAAAGTTCGGCAGTCGCATTGTAAATGTGTGGCCACCATTCTCAGTACTTCTGCGGCGATACATTGGATAACCATCAATATCCGTGATCGTGTCATTCGTATACGGCTTTGGGAATTTTTTTTTACATTTTCCATTTTCCATGCACGGTGACGTCATGTTGAAAGCACCGCATGGCCCATGGATCATGTGTTTGGTGACAATATCAAATAATTCTTGATCAATTAATGGGTCTGGAATTTCGGCTGAAATTATTTGATCGATTTCTTCAGGACGGATTCTATCTTTAAGCCAAACCAAAATGTGGGCATGAGGCAAACCTCGCTTTTGCCACTCTATCGTATACAGCCAACAACGTGTGATACCAAAAATTGAATATTTAACAATAAAATCAATTAAGGATTTCAATTTTTGTTTAAACACACGTGCAGTTAAATCATGACGATGAATGGCTTGTTGTTCTGGCAATAGTAAAGTTTGTATCTCTTCCCAATTCGGATTACATGTGAATGTAATAAATAAATCCGGTCGGCCGTAATGACGTACGTAAGTCATCGCATCTTGTATGTATTCCTGCATGTTCCGTGGACTGCCGATGTAGCTTGAAGGTAAAATGAAAACATTACCGATGTCAATGGGATTTAAATTTCCATCGATGTTTCCAGCAACAGCATCTCGTAAGTGAATATATTCTTCCGATCGTAGTTTTGCCTGGTTGAATCGAAGGAATCGCAAGCGTTCGCTTTCGACCTTAGCATACATATCAACAATGTATTGATGGAACAGCTGACGATATCGAAGGATATAATTGTCTTGATGTTGTCTAACCATTATTCGGTGTGCGTAGTAGTTCATTGAGCTAACTTTATTATTTCTGTAATCACCTAAAAAAATAAAAAATTAAATGCAATACGAAATTAAAATCTATACATACAGTAAGAAAGTAAGTAGATAATTGTAAAATTTACCGGTATTTGGATCATACTGTTTGATATTAAGGTGATATTCATCTTGTCCTTGCCAAAATATCAATGGATATTGTAGTGCGTCATATGAACGGTGTAGATCCGAAATCGTACTGACAGTGTTGTCTCGCCGTGTAATTTTTATAGATCTTTTGTCAACTGGATCACCAACCATGATAACAGCAACCTCATCAACAGTTGGAGCGTTGAATCTACCAGCATGTTCACCTAATGGTACTTTGTCGGCTTTTATGACGATTTGATAATTGTCATTTTGCAGTCGTGGCGAAACTCTTTTGATCAATTGAATTAGTTGATTGTGATCTTCTAAAAACTTTTCCAATAATATCACAATTGCTCTTTCCTCTGCTTGTTCAATAAAATTATACAGGCACCGAGTCGTCACGCGCTCTTCACAATCGCCCATAAAATAAATTTGAAGAAATTTCGGATTGTTATCAGGCATTGGCATCAGTGATCCGATTTTATGGTACACCTGGCCTTGAATTTTGAATGTAGTTTCAAAATTACGTCCATCGGATGCACGATCGCAAATTTTAGTTGCCCCAAATGACGTCATTTGGAAGCAAGAATTAAATTTGCGTATCTTACGCAAAAATAATTTGGAATCATCTGAATTGCCAGTAAGAAGGGATAATAAAGGCTCCGGCGGAGCGGGTAGAGGTGACAGTACAACTTTTCCTGATGCGCAGCACATGCCGGCTGCTTCATTCCGAAATTTCAATGCCTGACAATATTGACATACTTTATCCATTCCACCGATAGCAATTTTTGAATGCGCCGAGTAGTTAATATCTGGTGCATATTCAAAGGCAAGCCGAATGAATGATGCACGTGTTAATGAGCGGCTGATCCGTTGCCTTTGTCGATCTAGTCCTCGTATTGTAGCTATGTTTCGTTCTCGTGCCGCTCTTGTTCTCGTAATATTCTGTTGCAGACGTTCGTCACGCTGTTCTTGAGATTCTTGTGTACGACTTTCTGCAGTCCTGATTCTTTGAGCTGCATTTCTTGTTTCGATTTGTTCTGGTAATTGCTGAGCTCTTTCAAAACGTTTGCGTCGTGACCCTTTGCTGCTCGCGTTGTTGAGGTTAGATTTTTTCGGTGGCATTTGACTGAAAATAATAATAATCGTTTAAATATTAGAAAGAGGAACTGAAAAACATGTTATCATAGCACATTGAAATAATAAGTGCAAAATAATTTTAAATGGAGGTTAAATAATCTTAATATATATAAATCTCGTGTCACAATGTTCTTATGATATTCTCTTGAATACGTTCGTTACACTGTTCTTGAGAGTCTTGTGCATGACCTTCTGCTGTCCTGATTCTTGGAGCTGATTTTTTACCATAGCAGCGCCATCTATTGATTACTTACTCAACCCAGTCGAAAGGTGTCGACATCTGTTAGAATCATTTGGAGTTAACAGATAATTGTGACTGTCAAATAATAACAGACAAATAATTGACGATGATACCATCAGATTCTCTGGGGTATCTTTCGCAGGGTCTCTTTCGTGATGAAAGCCACAGCAACGCGTGGCCGGGTCAGCTAGCTGATTGTTGTAATAATTGTAGATAATTGTGACTGTCAAATAATAACAGACAAATAATTAGCAATAAATTAAAATTGCGACTATAATTTGAGATTTAAACTATCCTATCTTTCAAGTTGGATCGAACTGCACATGGTGTGCGAATTTTATTATAATCGGTTAAGTGGTTTAGGAGTCCATTGAGGACAAACATTGTGACACGCGATTTATATATATTAAGATATATATATATAATATATTATATATTATATATTATATTATATATATTGGCCGATCAGATGGCCGAGATCGCTAAGGCAGTAGTGCCGGCGTGGTCTCGGACCAGAAGATCGCGGGTTCGAGTCCCGCCTCGGGCATGGGTGTATTTGTGTGTGTTTGTATGTGTCGTCCTTTCACCCCTCATTATCATCATCATTTCATCTTTCTTACCCCCAGGACTAACAACCCTGGGGGATAAAAATCGGATCCAGCTTAAATGCTGGTCCCCCCAAAGAAGTGTTCGCAAGCACCTGCCACCGTGATATTAAAATGAAAAACTGAGCCACGGTAAATGCAGGTTGCTTGCCCTGCGTGGTCCTAGTCGGCCGAAACGAAAATAATAATAATTATATATATTGTCGCCATACATAGGTTGTTAAAAAGCGACTTCAAAAAAAGTTCGCTCCTGAACACTATCCATAAACTGCAACTGTACACAGAAAATAGACTTCATAGCTGTCGCTCGGTTCATGAAGAATAAATTTCCCTGAGCGATGAGGTCTTCCGCCTTTTTTCAACAATTTAGAAGAATTGTCTATTAAACTAACAAAAGAATCGCCTACTAGCCTGAACACAGCAAAATACTTTCTATACCAATTTTATGTATAGTTCTAGGTACAATTTGAGCACAAATCAGGTATTAATAGAAATTCCTTTTCCCTGCGTCTTTCCCTACTTCGTTCTAACCCGATATCTCACCTACCTCGAGTCTTTGTACATCACCCAACGCAATATCCCCTCAACCCTCTTCTCCTATCCTCTTCTTATACGTAGTTTTCAGTGGTACATTCACATACACTTCACATCTCACACTAACTTACACTTATGACACAAGCCGGGAGAGTAGGTCCTATCTTTTAGTTTTTCCCTGCCTCGTCGGCACTTCACGAGGAACCCTGAGAGGAAGCCTTAAAAGCGATGGATCTCACGCTGCAGTGGGAAAGGAACCACCCAACTTACCGGGATATATAATGCACCACACTTAAGAGACTAATTATTGAAGTAATTGACCTTCATGGAATCAATTAATCAATCTAAAGTAAATAATTATTCAATTAATAATTACACACTTGTTTAGTTCCATCCTACGATATCCCGCCTTGCTCCACCCTTCATAATTTTGCATCGCGTTGCTTCGCCCCTGTCTAACTTCTCTGACACCCGCCTGGACTCTTTCGGATTCGTTTCACACAATTTCGCTTATCTTCACAGTTTCGTTTTTCGTCCATACTTTCTTCGCCTTTCCTTTTCTTGTTCATGTTCCTCTCCGGCCCAATTAACATTTCCCTGCCTTGCTTTTTATCTCATCTGTCCTTCCCCAGTCCCCTTTGACTCTGCTCGTCTCCTTAAGTCTCGCCTCTTCCAGCTTCGCTTCCTCCAGCATCGCCTCCTCCAGCCTCGCTTCCTCCAGCATCACTTCCTCCAGCATCACTTCCTCCAGCATAACTTCCTCCAGCTTCACTTCCTCCAGCATCACTTCCTCCAGCATCACTTCCTCCAGCATCACTTCCTCCAGCATCACTTCCTCCAGCATCACTTCCTCCAGTATCACTTCCTCCAGCATCACTTCCTCCAGCATCACTTCCTCCAGCCTCACTTCCCTTAGCTTTACTTCCTCCAGCATCGCCTCGTCCATCTTCGGTTTCTCCAGCCTCGCCTCCTCCAGCTCACTTCCCTCAATGTCGCTATCTCTAGCCTGGTATCATCCTGTCCCGTTTCATCCCTTCTCCCTCAGCCTACCTCGCTTTACCCAGCTTTGTTTCATCGCGTCTCCCTCACCCTGTCTTGCTTCGTCGCACGTTCCTATACGCCTCTCTACCCCTTTACGCCACATCTAGCCCCCCACCCCCGCCCTGCCCCCTCGCGCTGCCCGGGGCGCCGCGTAATCCCCGCCCGGGGCGCACAATGCCATCGCCCTCCGCAGGCGGGCGGGCGGGCGGGCGGGCGGGCGCCGCCCCTCCGCTCGCGCATTGTGCGCCGCGCGCATTGTGCCAGGTAATTAGCGCCAAATCAGGAGAAAATAAGCGCAATTGTGCGCAGGCGCCGCCTGTACTTAAAGGATTGAGTCGCGGGATCAGCGGCAAGGCACCGCGTCTTCGCTTCGCCGCCCCCGCGCCGCCCCCGCCGCGACGCGCCGCCCCTCGCAGCCCATTGTTCTCGCGGGCTCCACGGCATATGCTCACGGGTGCGGAACCTACAGCCCATGCCCCTCAGCTGCGTGTTTCTCAGACAGGATTTGGATTTGCGACGTGCTAGACTGTGTTCTAGGACGGTGGGATTCTAGTTGTTTTTGTAACAGTCTGGTAGGGAGGGGTTCGGTTACACATGCACAACGTAACAGTAGCACCATCGTTCATTCCAAAGAATATGATTTCTCACGCGGACAATTTGAGAGTTATTTTTTTAATCAAAGGAATCTCGAAGAAGATTAGTGATTGTTTGTGTTAAAGAAGTTTTGCCACAAAACAAAGTCTACATTCACATATAAATAAAGAGCATCATTATAAATATTAGCAACATTCTTGAGTAACATTCAGTTACCCACAATTATCTTATATTATTTTTAGGATATATTCAGTGACTGTATTAAAATTTATGTCACAGTGTTTTCAAAACCAAAGCATTTCTCTCCTTAAAATGAGTAACGAGGCAGAAGATATTAAGCCATAATGTACAGACGCGAAGAAGTATTTCAAATTACTGTCTTGTAAAGTTTCCAAAACGTACTTCAAGGTAAAGCTTCCAAATTGTCCACTCTTCCAACCAAACCCTGCCAGCGAAACCTCTTTTTCTCCATGCTTTTTTTATCCAATTCTGCCCTGCGAGCACGCCGGTACGATCTTCCACCTGCTTGCCAGGACAGGTTCCCTACATGTGATGAAAAGGGCTATAAAATTCCGCCGCAATTGTCTTCTGACAGCCGTGTAAATGCTTTTTCTTTATCCTGTTCTCTTGATTGTTCAGAGGTTGCCATTTCAGGCTTCTGCTTGCAAGCGATGGAGCTTTGTACACCTCAAAGAGTTGTAAGTAAATGAACGTTACAGTCGCGCGTGTATAATACTTTAAAGCGTATACTAAAATTAGACAAGATCTCATTCAGAAGTAAAATTCGTAAATTAAATATCAATCTAAATTATATTTTAAAACAATTTAGCTTCTATTCATTGTTTAAACTTAGCTTTAAACTGGATTTTAACCATTGAGCATTGTGTATGTTATTAAACGTACAAATCTATGATGAACACATCTCATTTCGTTGAAGTATATTTCTTATACAGCTTCTAAGGTGATAGTACATCATTAAACAGAAACCGGAGAGACTATATTTACATTATTATGCTTCTGAAGTTTCTACAGGTTTTGCAAAAAAATTCTAATTTTTTCATCAACATTCAAACATGTGCGGAGAAACACACTGACATTCAGTTTATAAAAATAAAAATTTAGAATTAAAATCCATTGATTGATTGTTCCCAAGCACGTCAATTGCTATTGCTATTAGTCACAATTTTTTCAGCTACTGAAAAGATATTCTTCTGCTGAATGGTGAGACCCGGCGTTGGCTTGAGACGTTTTCCCTAACCAGATATATCCCTCCAACGGGCACCTCACGATCAGGGACAAGCTATAAGGTCTAAGCTCCCAACTGGTATCCCGGCATGTGTGGTAGTGTTGTGCACCTAAGTGCATGTGTGAATAACAGGAGAGAAGAGGACAAGGCAGAAGAAGGCAAGATCGTGCGCGATCAGTGTCTCTTTTGTTAGGATACTGTTTCGTAATTCACCTTGTATTTATCGTAGAAACAACTGAAAACTATCGATTAAGAGCAGTCTTTCGATTGAGTGCTTGTCCAGAGAGCCGCTGAAGATACGTACGGGATAGCAATTGGGTGTAGATTGGCGGCATATAGGGGAATGGAAGTTACATAGGGATAATGAGAGTGGCGGGAATGCCTGGGATGGTAGGGAAAGTGAGATTGGCGGCTAAGTCAGGTACTGACGGTACGGCGGAGATTAGCACAGCGGCAATGGCGTATACATTGGGAACGGGAGTGTTTGGTATGGTGTAGCCATAGAGGATTGATAGGCTTAGGAGAATGGCAGGCATCGTGTGAATAGTGAGAATGGGGAGGGTAAAACTAGGAAGGTGGGGACAGGGGCCCGTCGTGGAGGCGGATGGGGAGGACAATCTGGGGAGTCAGCCTAGGAGGGGGAGAGGTGGCGGCGGCGGTGACTCAGTTGGCGGGGGCGGCAGGTTTCGAGAAGGGGAGGGTATCGAGGTGTTTCGATAGGGCGCGAGAGGCGGGGGGGTGGGGCCGGCGGGTGGAAGCGGGCCGGGGAAAGCAGGGGGGGTGCGTACGGGCGGGCGGGCGTTCGGGCGGGCGGGCGTTTGGGCGAGTGGGCGTCGGGTGGGCGAGCGGGCGTTCGTTCGGGCGGGCGGGTGTGCGTTCAGGCGGGCGGGTAGGTGAGCGTGGGGGTGTGCGTGCGTGCGTGCGTGCGTGCGTGCGTGCGTGCGTGCGGGCGGGCGGGCGGGCGGGCGGGCGGGCGGGGGGGCGGGCGGGCGGGCGGGCGGGCGGGCGGGCGGCTGTGTGTGTGTATGTGGGTGTGCGTGTAGGTAGACGGGCGGGCGGGCGTTCGAGCGGGTGGGCGTTCGGGCGGGTGGCCGTTTGGGCGGGCGGGAGGGCGTTCGGGCAAGCGGGAAAGTGGGCGTTTGGGCTGGTGGGCGTTCGGGCGGGGGGGGGGGGGCTTTCGGGTAGGGGGGCGTTCGGGCGGGAGGGCATTTGGGTGGGCGGGTGGAAGCGGGTGGGCGGGAGGAAGCGGGTGGGCGGGGGGAAGCGGGCGGGCGGGTGGGCGGCCGTACGCGTGGGCGGACGTTCGGGCGGGCGGCCGATCGGGCTGGCGGGTGGGTGAGTAGTTTTGTTATGGGCGGTTGGGTGGTTGGGTGCCCGGGTGGAATCGGCGTGGGGCTGCGTCGCGGCTGTCAAGGGAGCGTGGCCCCGCCTGCGCGTCGCCCCGCCACCGCCGCCGCCGCGGCCGCGCGAGCACCTGGCACGGCGAGGATAATCCCGCGGATAATCTTATATCTGTCGCTGCGCGCAAGTATTTATGTGCCGGCGCCGCTCTCCCCTGACGCGAAGCTGTCGCGCCCCCCTGAGTTATTCCCCTGGAGGCTCGCGTACGCGGCGGAATGACACGGCCTGCGCGACTGAACCGCTCGCCCACTCACACACTCACCTTCAGCCTCGTAGGGAAGCTCGAATTGCTTGTACCTGACAAGGTACCTCCTGTTTTGTTTTATGGCTTTTATACTTCGTGTCGACCTAAATGAGGCAGATGGCTTGTGCGGGAATCGCTCTGTCTGAGTTTCATTTCGGGAGAACTGGGCGAAAGTAAAATATACCGTATTCGATAATATTATACTTAGTTTCTTAATTATTTAGTACGTGCTGAGAATGGTAAAAGTTTTGTATTTATCTGAAAGTAACATTGAAGAAGCCTGCTTCCCTGAAGGAGTTATTCCCCTTTCGTAGTGTTCCAATTTTGCTTGTTCTTTTTCTTCATACCTCTGGCCTTCATTTCTTTGATTATAGATTATAATTGTCATTTTCTATGTGATTGTGTTCTCCCCGGACGTGAAGCAGACGTGTTCTTTGAGTTATTCTCCGGGAGACCTGCGCACGCTGCAGAATGATCCAGCCTGCACGACTGCCACTTACCGAACCGTCCGCCCACTCACACACACAGACACACATACACTCACACTCACACACACTCACACACACACTCTCACACACACACACACACACTCAGATTAGAGGCCGTACATAAATTAGGTAACGCAAATTTGAATGCCCCCTCTCCCCACGAACGCACGATTGTACCCCTATAATAATTACATAACACTTGTTGCCACCCCCGCTTGTAAATACAAGAAGTGAAAATAAATTATAAGTTAGTAAAATAATTGTATACATTTTATTTGTGTGTATTAAAATGTATGATAATTAAAGTCGGAATCACCTGTCGATGCTGACTGCACCTAACAATGAGATTGGGAGAAAAATTCGAGTAAAAGAAGGACACGCAAGCGAAAACAATTCTGATCACAAGCCGTGCACACATGGCGTGCATGGCACATAGGTAAGAAGAATCTACTGAGACAATTTAATTGTATTCAACAAAATACTACAGATCAGTTGTGAATATTTTCTTTGTAATCTTTCAGATACAATATAAAATTGAAAAAATATTTCCATTTATTGTAACAACTTATAACTGTAAATAAAACAAATTAATTAGATAATATTTTAATGTTTTAATATGACAAAAAAAAGTATTTCAAAAAATGTAAAAAATTTAAAAAAACACTTGATTATTACGTATTTGAATATCCCTTGCTCCTATGTAATGCAGAGTAACGCTGCCTCAAACCCCCTCCCCCTCTTTGGCGTTAAGAAATTCATGGACGACCCCTTACACACATAATGTTCTACATTTCATTTTCCACTGGGGTCGTATTATTGGCTCTTGTGTATGCGTTGGTGGAGCCCAAAATGTCACATATTGTTCTTTCTTTCTACATTTTCGTAAGCTCTCATTATAATTTACATTTTAAGTGACTACATCATTTATTTGTCATTTATTGTCATTTGTCCTTTATACGACCTATCATTTTCATTTCCCTCAATCACGCGCTCACAAAGGAGGATAATGAGGGTCTTGTGTGATTTTTCGTTCCCATAGATCTCCCAAAATACTTGACAGTGTGTGAATGGATTTCGTCAGAATTATTATTCATTTGCCATTATCACTCCCATAATACTACTTGCTTCCACGAGATTTACATTTGCAATTTTTTCCTCAATATCGTGTTTTCTCAGTATTCTGTCTTTAATATCCGTATAACTCCACAGCCTTTTTTCCCTTGCAGTTGAGACAGATGCAGAGAACGAGCGAGAAAAACTTCTAACAACGTCACTCACGGTGCAAATGGCACAGAAGTCCCTTCATGGTTTATAGACGTGTAATAACATCAGGTTTCCTCGCGTTGAGCGTTTTTCGCTTGAGCTACGAATTATGAGGCGTAGATTCCAAATTAAGCTGCTTTATGAAGTGAACATACATATGATAGTACAAAACATGACACTAATGATTTTTGAAATGTCTGGGTAGAACAAAAACAAAGATTTACTCACAGGTAAAATTTTTTCTTGGATTTTTTTATTAACAGAAGAACATTTGAAATTGTTATTAGGTACGATGAATTATTATATTCTCAGTTTAGTTCGTAAAATACGATGTGAAAGAAATAAACAAAATAATGAATATTATTTCTGTGGATAAACTCCAAGTTATAATGCAAACGACGTAGTCACCCTCTGTTACATTTAACTACTCTATTTTAAGGCAAGTTATGATATCAACAACATATTCACAAAAGATTTCACATAGAACAATTAGTAGAAAATAAACTTTTAAAATTATCTAAAATAATGTGCTATTCATTTCACGTTAATGATTAATGTTCAATTAACGTACGCTGTAACAACGAACGTACATTTTCTTTTCATGAAATTCAATTTCTAAATTTGAATTCTTTACAACTCTTTAAAACAATTTGTTGTATATTTTGTGTTACGAGACAATTGTTCTGATAGTTTGAAGTGATGGAATACAATACATCAGAACGGAACAGAATATGAACCATAACTTCCTGCACGGTGACTGAATGACACGAAAGTTCTCTTTATACATCGGAAATATGTTCCGTAAGGAGAAATGCTGTCCATGATTACTCATCTTATGTTACTGTGTATGAAATATATTCAATTATTAAAAAAAAACAGAAACTCGCGATAGTATTTCTAATACAATTCAGTTCCGTAGCCATCGTAGGTATTGTCCTGTTGCTTTCGAAAATCCTTTCCCGCTGTGACTCGCTTCAAAGGGCGCCCGGGCGACTGACGATGCCCGAGGAGATACCCTCTGCACACTGAGGTCACGTGCGAGTGGCCCCCGCCGCTTGACCTGGATTTCCTCTTTTCATAATTAAACAGCCCACCGTATTCGTATCTATGCTACAATCCTCGCGCACGTAGGTCTGTGGCAGCGCCGTCCGTATCCTGACTTCCTGTGAAGCACTTATCCGTAAAGAGATTTATGCTCAAGAGCGTTGGGTAAGGTCTTGCCAACACGCCATGTAAAAAAACAGGAAGCGGAATAATAGTTTACGCAATTAGTTTATAATGTTAAGCTTTATTGCATGAGTACATGTTTTGAAAACGAGCGACTTTAGGAGCGAGTTTTCAAATTTGTACGAATGTAATTAAGCAACATTATGAACGAGTTGCATACTATATATTTTTGTATATCGTTATACATTTATAAGAGAATCAAACTTAATTTTGCGAAACAACTTCCCTGTGACGACTCGGGTATTTGACATCGTGAGAGTAAACGGTGGTCAGCTGTTACGTTTAGTTCTACCTCCCCCAGATTCTCTCGCTACGATTGGCTGAATGTGGGATGACCCAATCATTCGTGACATAAAATCCAATACGTCATCATTTGTGCCGTAAAATGCCCGATTATGAACGATTTCTTGCAACAGAAAAGATTCTTTGATATTGCTGGAATGCAAAAAACTATTAAAATGTATGCTAAAAGGACAACGGGTTCGTGTATGGAAGCGCTATGGTAGCAGGCAGTAAATACTATAATAACAGATTAATATGATCTGATCCAAAATACATATTATACAAGTTTCACTAGACTACTGTAAAAAAAGAGATTTTAATTGAAATTAAGTTATAGATATTTAGGACTTTATGAATAATAGTTTAATATTTTCAGTACGCAACTATGCTATGAGTTTCCCTTGCATTACATTCGCTAGTAACGGCTGGTTTTGCAACAATCGTTGACTCTTGGTTCCTGAACACAGAACGCATGCAATGTACGTCGTATCACATGCAAATATTTTCTGCACACTAAAACGCCCCGTCATTTGCTACTAAAACGCCTCTTCATTTTCTAGAAACAAAAATAGCTTGACATTCTACCTCTGATACTTTCACATTGTTTATAAGTCTTTAATATATGTAAGTCAGAATAAAAAATATCATGTTGCAATATTTTTAGTAGACAAAAATTCTAACGAAGAAGGAAACTCATCTTGTCCCTCCCCAAACAATTAATCTAATTTGATTTTGTCAAATGTCCCCACTGCGCTTCCTGCCAATATGTTCGTCGATTGACGCTCCCCACTCTCACACTCCCCGATCTCACGCCCCCGCACTCACGCCCTTCGCCCTCACGCTCCTCGCTCCATGCTCCTCACGCCCCTCACTCTCATGATCACCGCGCTCACTCCCCAACCTCTACAATCCCCACCTCCAAGCACTCCGTTTCCACCAATACTCCCGTTCCCGCCCCACGCTCCCCGCCTCACGCTCCCCGCCCCACGCTCCCCGCCCCACGCTCCCCGCCCCACGCTCCCCGCCCCACGCTCCCCGCCTCACGCTCCCCGCCTCACGCTCCCCGCCTCACGCTCCCCGCCTCACGCTCCCCGCCTCACGCTCCCCGCCTCACGCTCCCCGCCTCACGCTCCCCGCCTCACGCTCCCCGCCTCACGCTCCCCGCCTCACGCTCCCCGCCTCACGCTCCCCGCCTCACGCTCCCCGCCTCACGCTCCCCGCCTCACGCTCCCCGCCTCACGCTCCCCGCCTCACGCTCCCCGCCTCACGCTCCCCGCCTCACGCTCCCCGCCTCACGCTCCCCGCCTCACGCTCCCCGCCTCACGCTCCCCCTTCACGCTCCCCACCTCACGCTCCCCGCCACACGCTCCCCGCCTCACGCTCCTCGCCTCACGCTCCTCGCCTCACTCTCCCCGCCTCACGCTCCCCGCCTCAAGCTCCCCGCCCCGCGCACCCCGCCCTCACGCACCCCGGCCCGACGCTCCGCACCCCCACGCTCCCCGTCCCCAATTTCCCGCTCTCACGTCCAGCTTCCACCTTCACCTCCACTTCACGCTCCCCGCCCTGACACCTCATCCCTGACCCTCTCTCTCTCGCTCTTACGATTCATACCGCACGCTTCCCTCTCCCACGCTCTCCACCCCACGCTCACTAGCCCCACACTCCTCACTTGAATTCTCTCACTCCTCCGCTTTCATGTACCGCAGCTCGATATCCTCAATCACCACGCTCGTCACCTTCACACCCCGGCCTAACGTTCCTTGCACCCAGTTCTCCGCCTCCAAGCATCCTGCCATCCTCTCACGCTCCCCAGTGCCACGTTTCCTATGTTTAGCTTCTCAGTCCCCCGATCTAAGCACCGCGCCTCCCGTCCCTATCTTGTTCCCCCCGCACCTAGCTCTTCCAACTCTATTTTCTTCTCATGCTATATTCTCCGCCACTTTCCCCTCGCCATCTGTGTGTCTCCGGCCGCTCCCCGCCCTGCATTCTCCACACCTCACGCACAGCCGCGTCACCTACGATGCCCTGCGGCGATTGTCCCCCGCTGGGGGTCTCGCGTGTGGGACCCCCACCCCACCCACCGGCCTTATCTGCCCGCCCGAAGATCGCGCCCTGCGGAACGCCCCGCTTAGCCCGGTCCGTGTTTGCACTCGGAAGGTCGTGATCCTAACACGCGACCACACACGACGAGCCCCTGCTTTAACGGCTAGGTCAGAGTAGCACAGTGAAGATATTTCCGGTCTGATGAATGCAGCAATTTTCCATGCGACGGGCATTTCCAGTCGTGATTCACTGGAAAAAATGTATTTCGTGTGGATTGAGACTCAATGTCAAATAAAGTATTGACACATTGAATTGGCACAGTACTCACCCGGAATACTGCAATTATTTTTAATGTATTGTATTTCCGGTGAAACAACATTAGTAGATGTGTTGATGAAGGGTGAAGGGACGATAACAATTACATCCATGCCCGAGGCGGAATTCGAACCCGCGATTCTTCGATTTGAGATCGCCACGACACTACTGCCTTAGCGATCTCGGCTGCACAGATCGAACCCAGCTAGTGTCAAAAAATCCTGCCACCGTCGAGCCCAATAACCTCCCGGTCCGAGGCACAGCAGTGGCATCACTCGACGCCCTGAGCGACCTCATCCCGTGCGCTGCGTGGTGTGAGCGTGCTCATTGCAATCGCAACGCGGGGGCCCAGCGGTGACCGCTGCACCGCGTGCAATCCACCGCGTGTCGGGCAGACTATTTCTGGCGGGGCGGGGGAGGGGGGAGGGGCGGGCGGCGCGTGACACGTCGCGCAAATGTATGCCGTGTGTCGCCGGGCGGCGCGGCCAGGGTGCGACGCCAGGTGCCCCGCCGGCCCAGAGCATGTGTCAGCGCGGGCATATTTACATGCGAGGGCGATGAAATTCGGAAAACAGGACAGGGCGCGCGTGACGAACGGCGCCCGGCGGGGCGGCGCGGCGATGGCGGAGGTGGAGCAGCGGTGGCGGCGCGGTGGAGATGGGGCTGGGGGAATGGGGCGAGGGTGAAGAGGCACTGGCGGGCGGCTGCGAGGCGGGGGCGGCGGCGAGGCGGGGGCCGAGGCGAGGCGGTGGCAAGGCGGGGGTGGCGGCGAGTCGGGGGCGGCGGCGAGGCGGAGGCGGTGGCGAGGTGGGGGCGGCGGCGAGACGGGGGCGGCGGCGAGGAGTGGGCGGCGGCGAGGCGGGAAGGCGGTGAGGCAGGGGCGGCGGCGAGGCGGGGGCGGCGGCGAGGAGTGGGCGGCGGCGAGGCGGGACGGCGGTGAGGCAGGGGCGGCGGCGAGGCGGGGGCGGCGGCGAGGCGGGGGCGGCGGCGAGGCGGGGGCGGCGGCGAGGCGGGGTTGGAGCGTGGCTGGAGGACCGAGCAGGGCGGGGAGAGACTAGGCGACTCTAGGACGAAGCGAGGCCGTGGCGAGGAGAGTGGGAGAGCTGAGGTAGGGTAAGTGCAATAAGTCAAAGGCGGGTAGCGCCGGTTGGCTGATAGCTGTGGTGGGGCGGCGACGGTGGAGAAGGGGTACAGAGAGGCTACGGCGAGACTTTGGCGAGGCGGTGGCGGAGTGTAGTTTGAGGGTGGCGCAGGGCAAGGTAGGATGGTTGATTGATTATTTTGCTTTCCTGGGTGAGTCAACTGCTATGGTCATTAGTCCCTTACGTTATAGAATGTTTATCATTGGATGTGGCAGTGTTCTTCCCCGTTAGATAGAGAGATCCGGCGTTGACCTTGCTGTGTTTCCCTCATCCAGGTATCACTCTCCAGAGGGGATCCACCCCCCCCCTCTCAGTTGGGACAAGTTCTGAAGCCCCCAATGGCCGAGGGATGGTTAGAAAGAGACGAGTCTGAGACAGGGCTAGGACGGGGGTAAAGAGGGGGATGGGAGACCAGGGCTGAGGCAGGGTAAATGTCATACGGGCCAAAGGCGGAGTGGGAGCGGGGGGGGGAGTGGATGGTAGGGAAATATCATTGGTATGCGATGGTGAGGTGATGGAGAGACTGTTTCCGAGCGCGGATCGGGGGCGGGGCAGGGCAGCGCTAGGAGGGATGGGGATAGACGAGGCGGATCTCTGTCGGAGCGAGGCTGCCGTTCGTTTTATTTATTTTAATTTAATCTATTAATTCATTACATTAATTATAATTTAATGTGTACTGCACGTAAATTTCATAAAAGGCTGAAGTAACAGGAATAATGTACAAGGTAAAATTTACTCCCTAGTTGTCATGAGATTGCCAATAGTTATCTCTCTACGCGCGAGTTGCATTGATATGATTAGTAATTGGTACATTCTGGAACTACGTTGGTCACAATTCTATTTCGTGGGAGAGTAATTTTTCAATCACTCGTGCTTTGAAATATTTTAGTTAAACTTCCCCGTATTACCGATGAGTAATCCTAATATTATCTAAGAAAAGCTTTTGATCATAAAGAAGAATGAGAAATCGAGAAAAATTCAAGTATTCTTCATTATTTCACCCGCAGTAAAAAGCGCTCGCTTAAGATCATGGACTTCAATTGTTTGACTGATCGATTTGTTTTCAATGTCGATTAATTACCCGGAAAGTGGCGGTGTTCCTCCCCTTGCTAAAACGTCAGATTCGGTGCCGACATACTCGTCAGCATTCCGAAGTTTCAAACCTCCGGGTATCTCCTCCAGCGGGGCCTCTCAGCCGGAATGAACTCCAAGTGTGCAAGTAAGGGGTGAGGGTGGGATAAAGCGGGCGAAGAAGGAAGGTTGGGTCGCACTCCATAGCCCGTTTGTTACGGTATTTCTCCGGTACTAACATGTTTTGGATTGGAGAAACCAAGGAAATCTACCGATCCACAACCTTCGGCAGCTAGAATTTCTCCCCCAGACAGTTGTTCAATTCGACGCAGCTATGTACTTGTAGATATGCTCGAAAATCCGACGCCATCGCAAATGTAACTCCGGGACTTTGTGGTCAATGATGCTACAAATACAACAGTTGTCGGCCTCCAGCCATCGCAGTCTGCATCAAGGATGAAATCAGCTTAATACGAAATCATCTTACTTGAAAGCAAAATCGAACAAGACGAAAATCAAACATCCTTCACACGCAGTGGGCAGAGTCCGTGAGAGCCGTAGGCCCCGCCTTGAACCACGCGCCCCGCGCAAAATCGAACGCAAATGACGTCACGGCGCTGCCCGCGCGGCGGGGAAGGGCGGGGCGGCGGCGGGGCCGTGTTAGCAGTCGGTGGCGACGCTCCAACGGGCGACAACGAGCCTGAGTACACAAGCGAACCCGACCCGGTATCAAAGACCACAACCATGTTCCGGCGAAAGCGATTAAATGGGGAGATGTAGAAAGGGCGGCGCGACCGAGAGACGCGCAAAGAGAAAAGGGCCACGTCGCCGGAAGGGAAGGCGACGCGCCATGAGCGCGAGGGGGACAGCGAGGAGAGCGAGATGAGGAAGGGATTACACGCGGGGAAGTACTCGATCGGAAGAGAGGGGCTAGTGTGGGCAGTAACAGGTCCAAGAATGACGAGAATATCCGATGAAATGCGAAACCTTTTAACAGTCTCAGGCCAATGGGACGGTCAAAGAGGGATATTTTTTCAAGTAAGGACTTGCTGTTTAATCTTTGAAGGATAATCATATGAAAACAAGTCAAATGGGAAAAAAGTAAGTAATAGTTTTATTATTTTAAAAATAATCGCCATAAATAGGGGATGAGTTTTAATAATTGATTGACAGTAATTCTGGACGCGCCAACTACTTAGGCCCCGTAAGTATAGTTCGTGTTTTTGCTCGGGAGATGGCGGTGCCATAACGCGAGATCGGGCGTCGACCTACTGTCGGCTAGGGGGTTTCCCCAACCAGGTATCTCCCACCAGCGGGGCACCGCCCCAGCCGGACAAGTCGAGTTTTACTGAAATGACATTTTCCCCTTTTTTATTTCCCCTTTCCTTTCCGATCACAATGGTTTCAGAATTAAAAAATAATTTTATGTTATGAAAAAAGAAAAGCACCCATTTTAGATGAAATGTTTTGCATTTTTCGTCAATTTCGCTAATATGTCTTTTTTTCCTTTTTTCCTCATTTTGAATGCATTTAACGCACATTTCTGCGATATTAATATCATTTTAATGGTACTCGCTTCAAATAATATTAACGCGACGCAAAATATGTTCTCCACAGAATTTCTAAGTAGTCTATTCGATTTCTTCGCTCAGAAACTGTAATGTCAGCTATTGTATGTAATCTAAGGTTCCTGTGATGCTATCAGCCCCATCGCTTCGGACGACTTGGGATAATCAAAGACCGAGATTGTCTCGGAAAGAACAGTCCAAACCAAAAGTTTGCAAGCTGAGTTCACTTGAACACAATCAAAAACGACCCGGTTACATCAGCAACATTTCCAAAAGCTTGAGTAGTTCATCTTAGCTGGTTTTGATACAATTTTAATGTCATTTTTCTATATCTGAGGGCATTTTAAAAACATTTTAAGAGCATTTTATTAATTATGCAGCGTGTTGTCATTAGGGTTTTGTTTTGCAGAGACGGGCCTATTAACTAAGCTAAGAATACCGTCCCTTTCATCTGATTTCAAAAATTACTGTTTTGTTTGCTGGAAATAATTTTTTTTTAATCTCTAATTTTCGCGTGAACACAATTGTATCAGAACCTTGTTATCAGAACCTTGGACAAATATTAAAATTTTATATATGACATGCAATAGCTTTTTCCTCGTTCAAGAAATATTTTTAAGAGGTAAAATAATGTATGTGATAGTTCGGACATACTTGTACATGCCCCCCCTCCTAATTCGCAACCCACTGTGTCTCTCCATCTCACTGCCCGATCGCCCGGCAACGAGTTGTCACTAAACTAGTGAGATATTGCTCAACAGCATCAACGGTCACAGATTACGAACGCGTGGCGACACCACGCCAGAGCTAAATTTCAGGTTAAAGCTCGGCAACTTAGAAAAAACCTCGACTGCCCATGCGCGAAAAGTGGTGGAGGGGAAGGTCCTCTCTTTTAGAGGCTCAACTTCCCCGCCTGAGGTGCAGCCGCCGCCACCGTCTCGGCCTGTGCGGGCGCGGAGAAGACAGCCTGGCCTTGACAGACATCCCGAACTCCGAAGTGTTGAAGCGTAAAAACGAAGTTGCAAGAGCGAATCAATTATCGTTGCAGGCGGTCCTTGAGTTCAACTAGGCTCCCCCCCCCCCCCGAGGGAGGAGGTGGGGATGTCTTCGCCACTCGTCCTGAGGTAAGCGGCGCCATAATGGTATTTTTCTAAGTGGTCGAGCTACAGCTGTCCAGCGACAGGCGATAGCTATGGAGGAGACACAACTACCGTCAATTAACTACCGTCAATTTTATCGCCTGTGTACTGGTAACTTCTCCAACGTGGTTCCGTGATATATGTACTGTCCCTTGTTATATTAACCTATTTTTAATTTTCCTATCGGCTAGGTGGCTCAGAGCAAAAATAGACATCATTACAGTACCTCTGATCGGAAAGTTCTAGGATACGACCAGAAGATGACAGGAATTTCGTTAGCTAGATAGCTACGAACAGTCACCCGTGCAGTACCGTAACACACGGGCCAGGGATAGCTCATGATCTTTTCTTCCTCTTTCTTGTCCTCTCCTCACCCCTTACACACACACACTTATACTTACACGCTTCACACCACCACACACGTCGGAAGATCGAGCGTGAACACAAAGCTTGTCTCGACCAAGGTGGTGCCCCGGTGGTGGGAGATACTTGGATGAAGAAAACCCTGCAAACTGATATGTATAGTGTGTCGCCAGAACTCACCATCCACTGGAGAAAGAACACCGCTATCTCTCATGATAAAGCATGCACTTCCCTTACGGGACTAACGACCATAAGAGTTGTCGCTACCGGAAATGAATCTATTAATGTCGCTAATTTTGTGAAGTTTACACGCTCAGTTTTGATCCACCCTGTATCACGAAATCCCATTGCCACTGAGTTGCTGCTTGGTAGGCCGCAGGGGCTCCCACCCAGGGCAGGGTGTCGTAGGCCGTTGGGTGCCTTTCCAGGGCCGGCAACGCCAGCGCCCGCTGCTCCGCCGGGAGGCAGAGTAATGATTTAATCCGCAGATGGCGCCGCCAGCGCCGACGGAGCGATCACTCGCCGGGCGCGGGTGGGGGTGGGGGAGAGGGAGAAGGGAAGGGACGGAGGTGACACGAGACAACGGCCGGCGCTCTGACGCACATGTCCGCCTCCTACGCGCCCACCCACGACCTGCTTTCCACCCGACGCTTTAATCTTGGATCTCTCGCGATGGCGACTAGGACCTATTGGTAATAGTACTACAACGACAACAACAATATTATTATTACTATTGTTATTAATAAAAACAATAATAACTAGTTGCAAAAAGCAGCAACAATTGTGCTCCACAAAACCACATACAATGGTTTTCCAAAACGTGGCAAACACATGGCTCAAAAGCAGCAAATAAAGTACTCTCGTACATCACAGCAACAAGTTAAAATATTGTAACAAAGACTGTCTTTATGATACTACAATAACATAGTATAGGCTATAATCACAACAACATACCAATAAAATAGAAAAATGATGGTGTTTCATAATGCAACACGCAAATAGCAAATATTTAATAGCGGGCGGCATCGCTTGGAGCCTTGTTATTGCATGACATCACTGAAAATAACAACTCAGTCGGGTCGTGTAGTATGGGAATAATACAATCAAATGTTTCAACGATGTTATTGTTATTGTTATTGTTATTGCATTCTCAGTTCACGATGGAATGCTCAAGTTGCTTCTCAGCCTCACAGCCACCTCGCGAACGGACGACAATCTATGCGAGTTTATGCGGGCGAAGAATAGCATACGTGTCTGTGTCTTTTTTTCACATTCATTTCGCTCTCCAGAATTTACGATTACAGGCCATCAATTCATGCATTTCTACCTCCCTTGAATCACTGAATTGTTAGTGAAATAAATTGAATTAAAATTACGAACTTTCGAAGGGTCCATGCATTGAGGTGGTGCAGAGCAACTAGCGGTCGCTATTGGAGTTCGTAAACCGCGCCAAGACGTAGCCAAATTTTTAATCAACTTTTTGTTTGTATCATTGGACTATGCTGTTTAATACTTCTCGAAATAACACCTCAAAAATAATTTTAGAAACAAATAAACATATTTTGAAAAGGAGTATGCACTTGCCGGCAGACTTTAAATTCTTAACTGACGTTAATTCGTTAAAGTGTCCTTTCATTCTGGAGTTAGGTGGCGTATTGCCTATTAGTATAGTATTACCTAATCAGTATAGTAATGCGAAATACATTGAACTTTAATTCTTGTTAAGCGGAGACATGGCGCCGAAACCAACATGCCTAGTGCTCGAGCGTCTATGGCCCACTTCATAATTATTACACCTCTATAGACAACAAATAGCGTGTGGCTTGTCGCGTGAAGGAGTGAAATTGCAATTGAAGCATTGAACACGTCACGGAAACTCTCTTCGACGAAAGGGTGTTTTCCATACCAATTAAGAAGGTGCCTTGGAAGCCGCCGCTACTTGGTTTGAATTCCAGAGGCCGTGTTCTCTGGAAGCCCTGCCATACGCAATATTTCATTCTCCATGGAGTTTTCCCTCTTTTCCTTAGCCATTTTCCTCTGATTTGTGATTCGTTATCTCGAAGGTTAAAGGTAGCACTGCTGATACACATAACATGTTATACAACAACCTCGGATTGAGAGAAAAATTTAATGAGAGAAGGGAAAACAGATTACGAGAGAGGGAGAGGAGAGAAAGGGAAACAGAGATAAGAGAAACAAGGGGAAAAGAGATAGAATGTGACAGTAAAGGAAATGAAAAGGATATAGATTTGAGAGAGAAAGGGAGAAAGTGAATGAAAGAGAAACAAATACGAGAGACTAATGTAAGAGAGAGAGATAGTAAGTGAATGAAAGAAGCAGACATGTAGTGTTATGAAAGGTAAACAGCGAGAAGAAGAGATGAAATGAAATGAAATGGAGAGAGAGAGAGAGAGAGAGAGAGAGAGAGAGTGAATGTGAGAGAGAGTGGGTGGGGAGTGGGAGAGAGAGCGGGAAAGAGAGTGGGAGAGAGAGAGCGGGAGAGATTGAGAGAAAAAGAGGGAGTAGGAGAAAATGAATGAGAGAAATAGGTATGAGAAACAGCGAAGGCACCTTCTTGTCAAGAGCGCTACAGAACGCTGCCTTCTCCCAGGGCAAGTCGCCGGCGCTGGAGGCGACTGCTACGAAGGGACGCGTTCGCGGAGACCCCTGTCCTGGCTGCGCGCTTTATCTGGGAGGCGGCGGCGGCGGCGTCGACAACGACGACGACAACGACAACAGCAGCAGCGGCGGTTGCCGAGCTCCGCGCATTGTCCTCCTCCTCAGCGGCGGCGGCGGATCGAGAGGGCAGCCGGCTTCACGGGCCATTACGCGCTTCCCCGCACGGCCCCCGCCCGGGCTAATTCATTAGGCGGCCTCCCGCCCCCGCCCGCCCCCGCCCCCGCCCGCGCCGCCCGCGCCCCGTCCCCCGGGAGAGGAAGCCGGCCGCCCCGGCGGTAAACAGCCGCACGCGCACCCAAGCACGAGCCACGGGCGGCGGTGGAATCGATGCAAGTGACGATTGTCTAGGTGCAAACCATATTGGACTAGCGACGAATAGTGAATAAATCAATTATATAATAATAAAAATGTTTACAACCGCATGTGTCAGAACAAAATAAGTACCAGTGAAGTGATTGCTCCCAAATTCGGCATGTACTTTTGAAACTCTATTGAGGTTCTATTAATGGTGTGTTGCGTTGCCCAATTGCTTTCGCGTCCGCCCAAAAACTCGCCAACTCGTGGCCGGATGGTCGTGCCGTGAGATGGAGATTTGAAAGGGAATGCTTTCCCTCTACCTCGTTTTATTTTCGACGATTCTTGCCACGCGGTAAATTTGGAGTTTATATTTTATTTATTTGCATGACCTCTAGAAAGTGTTCTTCTTATTAACAATATTTGCAATGAAGTTCTCTATTCTTCGTAATATTGTCTTCTAATTTCTGTGAAAAAATATTTGCTTTAATTTTAACAGGTCAATTAAGACCTTCAGATATATTTATATTCATAATTCAATTTACTTCTAGGTACTTCATTGTCTGCTTTACTATAACTCTGATTCCTAGCACCACAATTCAATGAATAAAAATTCTGGAATCGACACATAACGAGGACAAAAAACGTTTATTTTAATGCGTTTTTTCTATCATCCTTGTGTATTTCAGTGCAACAAATTCGAATTAAATAAGTGCTGATAATATTCGTAATACGAGAAACGATTATAAATTCTTATTAACACGTAAAATAAATCTGCATTAAAGGAAGAATAAACAATTGTTTCATTTGTTTATGAAAGTTTTTATAGAGGATGGAGCAAATCATTAGAAGCAATGTTGGTGATAACATAGGTATAATGTTCAAAGAATAAAGAAAAATAAGAAAACTAAAATTGATAACTGAATGGTACACAAAAATGAAACAGATACATACTCTATAGTCAACGTACACATTTGAATCAAAGTTATGTTAGCAAATACATTTCTAAACCATACGCATGAACCATTTATAGAGTGTTAACAAAAGTATGTTTTCATATCTACTGGTACAATATTTCTCACTACAAACATAACACATTTTATTACACAAAAAAGTCATAATTCTTGCATAATTTTAATAATTTAAAGTGAATAAAAACCAGTAAAATTCAATTTCAATAAAAACCAGTAAAATTCAATTTTAGTACCTAATGAAAATTTTGTTCTAATATCACAAATTATTTTCCTTTTTTGTACTTCTCAGCTTTAATGACACAGAACACATTCTCATAGCCGTGTAAAATCCAAGCATTTATTGACAAAACAATCTCTTCCGTGTACACATCATCAGGACAAAATCTATCAGTCATGAGCACTCTTCAGACATTAGGTGACAGCATAACAAGGGCGAGGGAGAAGGACAATGTAAATAACCAACTTATTTTAATGAATGAAGTGCCCATTATCCAGAGGGGCCCATCTCGCCGCTGTCTCGGCAGCGGGTGTCCACGAGACCCGCTTCCGGAATATTGATTGCACGCACTAGATGAGGTTTCCCAGGTCTAATTCAATAACCCAGGCGTGCAGCGTGGAGATGAAGTCAGTGGGGCCGTCGCAATAAAAAACTGCGGGAGGCGGCGCCTGCGGCTGCAGCGGCGTGAGTGGCAGCCCGGTCGCCGGGTGAGATGGATGGGCAGGGGCTGTGGTGGGGGCTGTTGCGGGGGCAGAGGCGATGGTGGTGGTTGCGGGGGCAGAGGCGGTGGTGGCGGTGGTGGTGGTGGTGGTGGTGGTGGTGGTGGGGGTGGGGGTGGGGGTGGTGGGTGTGGTGGTGGTGGTGGGTGTGGGGGCGGCGACTACGAAGACGATGATGACGACGACGACGATGGTGGTGGTGGAGATGATGATGATGATGATGATGGTGGTGGTGGTGGTGGTGGTGGTGGTAGTGGTGGTGGTGGAGATGATGATGATGATGATGATGATGATGGTGGTGGTGGTGGTGGTGGTGGTGGTGGTGGTGGTTGTGGTGGTGGTGGTTGTGGTTGTGGTGGTGGTGGTGGTTGCGGCGGCGGCGGCGGTGGCGGTGACTACGACGACGATGACGACAGTGGTGGTGGTGGTGGTGGTGTTGGTGGTGGTGGAGGTGGTGGTGGTGGTGGTGGAGGAGATAGTGGTGGTGGAGGAGGTGTTGGAGAGCGCGGTGATAGTGGTGGAGGAAGAAGCGGGACCGATAGCGGTGGAGGTGCAGGAGTAGGCGGAGGTGGAAAAGGAGGAAGAATGGAGGCAAGAGAAGGTAAAGAGGGGAGAGGAGACGAGACAGGCAGACAGCAGAAGAGGCAGAGGTGAAGTAGTCGGGGAGGTAGAGAAGGCGGAGGAGACAGAAGCGACGGAGGCGGAGAAGGAGGGAGGAGGGAGAGGTGGCGAAATAATAGTTGATGGATATGGAAGAGGCAGGGGAGGGAGAGGCGAAGGAGGTGAAGGAGGCGCAGAAAATGGAGGACGAGGACTAGCTGGGACAGGGAAAGGAGACAGAGGTGAAGAAGACAGGGGTGGAGGAAGAGAGAGGAGACAGGACGAAGACGGAGGAAGCATTGGAGGCGGCGGCGTGTGGCGGGGGCGGTGAATCTGTGGGGTTGTGGTGGTGGTGGTGATGGTGAGGGTGGTGGTTGTGAGGGTAGTGGTGGTGAGGGTGGTGGTGGTGGTGAGGGTGGGGGTGGTGAGGGTGGTGGGGGTGAGGGTGGGGGTGGTGAGGGTGGTATTGGTGGCGGTGGTGGTGGTAGTGCTGGTGGTGATAGTGGCGGTAGCGGCGGTAGAGCGGTGGTAGCGGCGGTGGATAGTGGCGGTAGTGGTGGTGGTGATGGTGGTGATGGTGATGGTGATGGTGATGGTAATGATGATGGTGGTGATGGTGGTGATGGTGGTGATGGTGGTGATGGTGGCGATGGTGGTGATGGTGGTGATGGTGGTGATGGTGGTGATGGTGGTGATGGTGGTGGTGGTGGTGGTGGTGGTGGTGGTGGTGGTGGTGGTGGTGGTGGTGGTGGTGGTGGTGGCGGCGGCGGCGGCGGCGGCGGCAATGCGGGCGCACGCGTGGCGGGCACGAGCCCGCCCGGCCCCCCTCTCGCGGCCATTGCCACTCGACGCCGCTGTGCTGCCACCCGCTGCGACCGCAGCTGCTCTCCATCGCGGGACACGCAACCTCCTCCTGCTCTGCGCCTTTGCACGCGCCTTCCTGGCTTTTCTTATCGCACTGGGTGCTGAACGTTTCGACATTGTTCTCAATTTCAACATTTTCCTTATCGAATTTACCATATCATGGTGTTCGTACCACATTTGCATTTTCAACTTCGAAAAAATGTATACAGATATAAAGGTGGGAGAAATGTTGCAAGTCCTATTCAAAGTGAAATACTTCACAAATGCCAGGATTTGCGGATTCGAACTGAATGTCGTCTTTAATAGTCACCACAGTCTCATTAATTCTGTCGAATGACACTGCAGAACCACATCCAATGTCCCCGTGCCCCAGCCGTCACCGTCTCACCCCTTTCGGAGCCGGCGTGCTCACGATAACGCGCCTCAGCCCTCATCGGCTCGCAGCTGCTCTCGATACCGGACATCGATCACGCCAAGTGTCGCGGCGCGCGTGGGAAGGCACAGCGAGTGTCGCGTTGTGGCCCTGCCCCCACCCTAACCCACTCCTACCTCCACCGCCACCGCCGCCCCCGCCGTCATCGTCGCAACCTCCGTCGCTGCCACCGCCGTCGCAGCCGCCACCTCCGCTGTCTCCTCTGCCACCGCCGCCACCACCACCGCCACCGCCCTATCGTCACTGTCACCGCCGCCGACTCCACTGCCTCCTTCGCCACCCCTTTACCGTCTCCTCCACCGCCATGGCCGTCACCGTAATTTCCAGGTCGCCCCTGTCGCAACACACGCGGGCACCCCCTGGGGCCGCTCGGAAGGGTACACTCTCACTAGGCGAGAAACGGCAGCTTAATCGAAATACACGGAGGGTGGAAACTGATACGATCGCAGTCATTGTTAGGAATTTTTTTTTTACTTTCTCACGCTCACGGATGTATCTAAAAGCAATGAAAATATACTTACTTCTTTGAGAATGATCAATTGGCTTTGAAACTGTGGGTTGTAAAGAAAGTGAAATATGGCGTAGGGAAAGAATGAGATTAAACATTTATGAAATCATCTAAAACATTTAAAAAATGTGGACATCTAAATGTAATGGTTGAAGAACGAATGCTTCTAAATTCTCGAAGTGACAAACTGATTTACGTAGAAACTAAGCTTGTAAATATCATATTTACTGAAAAATAATAATTGGCTATTTAGTAGTGATTGGCTAGATCTCTAATTTAATTACTTTTGTGGTGATATCAGTTATGAATACAGATAAATACATGAAAAATAAATAAAATGAATTTTGGCAATCATAGTGTGGAAGAATAAATAGAAAGCTTTAGAATAAAAATAGGAAAGGCTCAAGAAATGAAATTTTATAAGACAATTACTGCTCCAGTGCGCCTGTATAATACTGAATCATAGATAACAAAAAGTAGAGATAATATCGATATATAGGCAACGGGAATGACACTTCCAAAGAAATTTAAACTCACAAGTAGCCTAATCAATTAAACAAATCGTTCACAACCGTCCATAGGAGTCTGTTACGCCCCTCGGAATTATATTGCAAGCCTTCACTAGGCAACATGTTTCAGACTGCAAGCTTCTACAAGAAGTTTTTATCGCTTACGTAAGCTCAAAGTTAGCGTTAAGAGTTTCTCTCTTCATTAATTTTTTACCTTAGTTCATTAGTTCACTTCTTATCACTGGAATTCAGCATCCAAATTTTATTTTATCTGCGCTCAACAATTTTGAACTTGAGCTACTGATGCTTGGCTTCGGCCTTCAAATCCCTTTTCAAAAATTATATTTACAAAGTAATTATTATATTCCATAATTATTATTATTATATTCCGCATTATCTTCCGTAAACCGTTGCTGACCTTCACTGAAATTGACTCAAATTTTATGAGGGCAAGAAAAATCTTCGAACATAAAAATAATTAATTAATATATTGCTAGCAGTAATAGCAAGACCAAACTTTCAATATTCGTATGACAATAATACATTGAATGATAACGTAATAAATTGATTAACTGGTTGTTTATTTCGTGTCTCCTGCCGCTTCAACTCCTTCGATCATTAGTCTCGTATGCGTTCTGTATGTTTCATTACGAGAGGTGGCGGTATCGTTCCCCAGCAGGATGACAAGATCCGGTGCCGACCTACACGTCGTCTTGTTGAATTGAATTGAATTAATGCCTTATTTTACGTGGCGAGACTCAGGCCATTAGACCTGCTCTTCCGTCTGACCACGTAAATTTCGCTACGCTCCTTTCACCAACTAGCAGAGAAAGGAGGTATTTCTTGGGCGAGAAACAGGCGATTTAGCTCAGAGGCGTCATTTAGGCTTGAGGATCTTTTACATGCAAGTAAATCTACTAACATGGGACAGCCGGCTTTACTTCCCCTCCGAAGGAAGGCGTACGAAGGATTTTGTCGCCCTTAAAAATCCACGGCTTCGATCGGGTTTGAACCTGCCAACTTGGGTACAACAGTCCGAAACGCTAACCGCTACACCATCGCCGCCGCCATCTTGTTGGGTTTTCCCTCTGTGGAGCGCCGTCTCAACCGGCTGTAAGTTCTCGGCACGTGAGTTAGTGTAGTGCATGTAAGTGTAAGAGTGTGTAATTAATGGGTGATAGGACAAAAAAAACACCTGGCACTGCGTTGGTATATACTTGTTGATCGGAGAAACCATGTACAATTACCGATCTGAGAAGCCGGCCTCTAGAATTCTTCTCCATACGTCGGCTGAATTCGCCCTAGCTATCAAGGGTCGAAAATCATGCCAACCGTCACATTCGCCGGTACCATACTAGACGTTCACGGAACTTGATCAAAGGAATCTAGACTTAATCAGTCGCTAAACAATGTTTCGGAATCTTTATTTTCAGTATCAAAGTATCTCATGCTCAGGATGATCAAACAACATATATTAGAAGATCAACAAGTACGATTGTTCTACAAATTAGAATAGTTGAAGCAAGATTTCTTTCTGCGCGGAGTACTACATTCAATAGACAAATCAAAAATACAAAAATTAAAAAAAAGCGAAATACCAAAACCCTGAAATCAACACAGTGAAAGCGTATCACTATCTCGTGGCGAGAATCAATCCCCGAGTGGTCGAAGGGCACCCTGTATTTTGTAGATCCGCCCAGTGGCTATGGCCGGGGCGGGGACACATCATACGGGATATTAGGCGCGGGTGCAGGGAAGGAGGGGCCGGCGGAGCCACAAGCACTCTGGGGGCGAGGGGTGGCCGGTCCGGTTTATTACTGGGAGCATCATATCGCCCGGAAAGGGTGGAGCAAGGGGGGGGGGGGGCGTGTGCCGAGCGCCGGCCTTCGCCGCAGGCCTGGGACGACGCGGAATCTGAGAGCCTCTCGGGTTGAGGGTCAGAAGAAGCAACGTCTCTGTGCTTTATTTTATGTGTCTTTGCTGAAAGGGTGAAGTTTAGAGGGCGGATTTTGACGACCAAAAACATTGCTAAAAATAATCAATAAAATGGTCTTAAATGCGTTAAAATATCCTAGAAACAAAACAAAAAATGACTTAAAAAATTTGATCAAAACCACTTCAGATGAACAACTCTAACTATTGGGTATGTTACTGATGTAAATGATTCATCCTTTTGATCAAGTGAACACAGCCTGCAAACTTTCGGTTTGGACTGTTCTTTAAAAGAAAATCTCGAAATCGGCAAAACTCACAATGGCGCCAATAGGCGTTGCAGGAAGATTACATAGTAGTCATACGGCTGACATTACAGCGTAGAAATTGAATAGGCTACTCAGAAATTCTGTGATGTACATTTGTTGCAAATTGTAAATATTGTTTGCAGCAAGTACCATTAAAAGTGATATTAAAATCGATAAAATCAGCGAAAAATCCTTTAAAAATGACGTAAAGAAGTAAAAAATTTCTTAATAGTCGAAATCGACGAAAAATGCAAAAAAATAACATAAAAATGTGTCATTTCGTTTCATCATAACATAAAATGAACTTATATAATGATACAATAAACGGCATTGTTCTAAAGTGAAAAGAAAAAAGAAGACATTTCATTAAAATTTGTCCCCTAGTGATGTTATACTTATCTTATTTGTTGATAATGAGTGTGTGAGTATTAAAAGAATGAGCAGTACGGCCATTAGTTCCGTAAGAATAGTGCTTTTATATTCCAAGAGGTAGAGGTGTTCCTAAGCCACTGGAACGGGACGCTGACTTACATGTTGCCTTGCAATGTTTTCCACTTTCAGGTATCTCCCCCTGAGGGAAATTTCCCCAGCTGTGAGCTCCCGACTGGTCTCCCGAGATATATGGTAGGTAAGGTAGGACATGGAAGTGGAAGTGTATATGTAAAGAGCAGGGCACAGGATGAGGAAGAAAAGATTTCGCGGGGTCCGTGGCCCGTTTGTTATAGTACTACTCCAGCAATCGTCTGCAATTGATCGGCGAAACCACGAAAGCTACTGATCAAAGCATTAGGCCACTGGAATTCTCGTGAAAACAGTGGTTGAAGTCGACCCTGCTGCAAGTATGAAACTTATTTGGAAAATCAATCGAAACTCCAACTATAAGACTTGCATTTCAATAATAATGGATAGGCATAAGGGAGCTATTGTAGGTTTTTGGAGGAGTAGGTTAGAGTTACGCGCGCCGGACCGTGTTGAAGATGGGAAGTCAGTCCTCATTGGAGAACATCTCAGGTTGAGATTATAGAAAGAGTATGCAAGTGTTTCCTTTCTTGATTTTCTGACGAATGGGCAAAGCTTTGTTCCTCATTTACAGAGTGTATTCCCGAGTAGTAATTAAATAGAAAACGTCGTCGATTTAAACAACATTGAAATGTAGTAATACCTTAACCTGAAAATATTAAGTTCACACAGAAAATTATTCGCGGATGCCTAAATACAGTACATCAGAAATGTCTCTCCTCAGTTGTATTTTGCTGGTGAGAGTGCTAGCAACAGATTAATGTATATACCAAGCCCACCAAAGTTCTTTTTTTTTCAACACAATACAGCTGAATATCACTTTCATTCCCGACACCATTGTCACTAAATTAAATAATTTCGCAAATATTATTCTGAGATCCATCGCTATTAGGCTAATTCATTGTAGACCTAGTTATTACTTTGACCTTTATTTTTTACTATTTTATCTTTTTTCTTTATAAAACCCATTGATATTTAATGACAAAATCAATAAATTTTGTGCTCTTATTGTTTTTTTTCATAAAAGTGTACTGTTCTATTGCCTTAATGCAAATAAATTCATGGATGATTTGCCACTATTAAAAGACGTCGTCCGTTAAGGATTTTAACAGTCCCACCTGCGTTAAGAACAATCGGAGCTATTGCATAGCAACAAAATATTGCCTATGAGTGCCCCAATTTAAAGAAAGATTTTTCTTTTTTCAATGAAATTTTATTATGAAAAGAGTATTATTATGCACAAATAACATTGTTAGAGCTTCATACACTTAATAATTTTATATATGAAAATTATTATAGTCACAAATAATTCCCATTACAGTCTACTCTATGCATGATATCAAACGATTTAACTTTTTGAGGTATTCATAATCAACATCAAATTTAATTTACTTAATCTAATATAATGTAATATAATGAATAAATAAATAACATTAATTTTAAATATAACATAACCCTATAAATATTTAATAATTCAATGTAAAAGATGCAATAACAAAATATCAATTAGAAGTGAAGTTTTGTAATTAAAGGGAGACTATATTCCAAGTAGTACTCAAGTAATAGGGTAGTAGTCAGAATGGACGGCAGCTCAAATGACACACAAAGAAAATTTGAGAACTTCTCAACCAGCAATCACACAATTCCCTCATTTCTCTCGGCGACAATGAATCGTTTCAGCACTTAAATGCAGCATCCTGACTGTGCCAAGTGCACATGGCACGCAATGCTGCAATCGGCGCTTCACCTCGAGAGAACAAGACTATTAGTGCTTCACCAACCGCCGCGAGGTAAGGAACTTAAGGTACATTGCACTCGCCACAAAACCGATTCAGATAAATTAAACTAAATTCGTGGATTTTCTGTTCTGTTAAACGAATAACGAGTAAAGCCAATTTCAGTTCCACTCCACAACCACCCACTAGCCCCAATCTCACTTCCTACCCCACCGTCTCACCCGTCCCAACCGTTCCACCCGTTCCCATCCGTTCTTCTGATTTCTACCGTCCCTGTCGTACCTGATTCGTCACTGCAATCCATCGCGACTTCTAGAAAGACTATAAGGAGGAGATTCAACTCTGATAGTGGGGTTATGTATGAAACTCGGCAATTAATGGACTTTCCTAAACTTCAGAGACATCACTCGGTGAAAGGGAGTATCTTTTAAGGCGTGGCCACCACGTTCATATGTGATATGAACGCCATCTATCCTTACGTACACACACTACACTGTAAATTGCGTTAAAGAACGTGTATGCCCGTCGTTATTACCCGAAGAAAGGAAATCCGAGATATGTCCTTCCGTTCACCGCATGATGTCACTGAAGTTCAGGTGAGCCAATCAGCTGCCGAAGTTTTTCGTACCTTCCTTTCGTACGAGCATGCCTCCAACACCGGAGTTGAGTCACGTGTTATAGCCTTCATGGTGACTGCTTCAAGCAATGCGGATACTAACTGTGCATCCGCACCCAACTCCAACTCGACCTCCAACCCCCACCCCCGCGTCCAGCGCCGCGCTTCCGTGCCTGGCGTCCCTCGCGGTCATCGCCGACCGCCCCCAGTCTCTGGCGTGACTGCCCGCCGCCCCGCCCCGCCCCGCCCCGCTCCACACCGCCCCGCGCCGCGGCACATAATGATAATTACGAGCGCGGGGCCCGACGGCGGGGGCGCGGGAGGGCAGCAGGGGCCGTCGCGGCGGCAGATTTCACGAGCGAATCGGCTCGCTTAGCACCCTGTAACCCCGCCGTCCCCCAGGGCACGAGGGGGGTGCCGCAGGGAGCTTCTTTATAAATTTTAAACCAGGATAATTTAAGGGTCGGTCGCGGCCAATCGCGTGAGCGCGCGCTCGCGGACGGCGGCGGCGGCGAGGGGGAGGGGGCGGTGGCGAGCCCCCCTCGGCGCGGGGGCCCGGCTGAATCACCCCCGGCGCGCCCCTTGCTCTTTGCTCCGCCGCCGGGCCGGGCCGGGGCCCTCGACCGCGCCCCCGCTGACAAGTGTACGCCGGCGGCGCGCGATGTTGCGGAAGTGGTCAAGTGGTGTTTCGTTTACGGAACTTTTCGAATCACGCGAGGGCTGGTGGTCGCCGGGCGTGGTCCCGGAAGAGTGGGCTGCAGGTAGTGCAAGTGGAAGTAAATACCAAAGCCTTGTTATTTTTCATTCGTCTTCATTTTATTTTTTGTGCGTCTTTATATTTCCTCCTTCGCGTTGCGTCCCTTCGCGTTGCGTCCCTTCGCGTTGCGTCCCTTCGCGTTGCGTCCCTTCGCGTTGCGTCCCTTCGCGTTGCGTCCCTTCGCGTTGCGTCCCTTCGCGTTGCGTCCCTTCGCGTTGCGTCCCTTCGCGTTGCGTCCCTTCGCGTTGCGTCCCTTCGCGTTGCGTCCCTTCGCGTTGCGTCCCTTCGCGTTGCGTCCCTTCGCGTTGCGTCCCTTCGCGTTGCGTCCCTTCGCGTTGCGTCCCTTCGCGTTGCGTCCCTTCGCGTTGCGTCCCTCGCGTTGCGTCCCTTCGCGTTGCGTCCCTTCGCGTTGCGTCCCTTCGCGTTGCGTCCCTTCGCGTTGCGTCCCTTCGCGTTGCGTCCCTTCGCGTTGCGTCCCTTCGCGTTGCGTCCCTTCGCGTTGCGTCCCTTCGCGTTGCGTCCCTTCGCGTTGCGTCCCTTCGCGTTGCGTCCCTTCGCGTTGCGTCCCTTCGCGTTGCGTCCCTTCGCGTTGCGTCCCTTCGCGTTGCGTCCCTTCGCGTTGCGTCACTTTGCGTTGCTTCCCTTCATGTTTCGCCCTTTCACACTTTGTCCTTCTTTCCTGCATCCTATCATGTTTTGTTCCTTTCATGATTTGTTCCTTCACGTTTTGTCCTCTCACGTATTGTCCCTTCTGGTATTGTCTTTTTTTCCTTCTCCTCTCTTTTCTCCTTCTCTCTCTTCCCCTTTTTTCATCCTTCCTCTTTCCTTATTAATTCTCTAGGTAATTTGTGTCCTAAAATCTCAAAATTGATTTTTGGCTTTCACGAAAATCTGAAATTATAATAATAACGTACGTACATCATTACACTTCTTATGGTGACATACGATGTGATAAACGTATTCGATGATTACCACTTATGATTATATCAACCGCTTTCATCGGGTGTAATTTCCAAGTATAGTCATTAACTTCTTTATTAAACAAACATGACACACACGTCGACACATTGGTATCAAGTTTCTTCTCATGAACCTTAATCACAATGACATCATTGAGATCTTCACGAAACCTCATCATTTAACAAATTCTGCTTCATTTATGAGTTCATAAAAATACACTTTTGGAATATGTCACTCTTTCCTCGAACAAGAAAGAAACAACTGTTAGTAAAACGCAAGGGCATTTGCCTTTAAAGGAAAGAAACTGTCCTGTGTTAATCATTAGGATGTAATTGATATACAATTCCCCTCAGACAAGATTTATTTTTCTTGATAGGAAAATATAGATAGGAATAAATACGTTTACAATTACGAATACATTATAATAAAAAATCGCTGCAATCTTTACTTTTTGCTGTGGATCACAGGAGGTATTTTTATTAAGACAAATAATGTAAGGATCTGAGTGTGAAGTATTAAAAATAATTCGCATATTATTCATATTTTTATGTTGTGCTTCATTCTGTAATCAATATATTTCTGTTTATCAATATTAAGGATTATCTGTTAGGGACGTTTGTTGACTTGTAGACAGTTGCCTCGCTTTAAAAGGACAGACTCTTGAACAATGCGATTTGCAGATTATTTTAGTTGACAGTCACAAACGTGAAACTCCTAGCATAATGACAACACACCCGCAAAAGTGGTCAAAAAAATGGGCGACTGTCTTTACGTGCAGATGACAACAGAACATTAGAAATTATCAAGTCATTAAAGACTTCCTCTATGAGTTTCATATCTTCATTACAACTATTACATTAAATTTATCAGTTCCAGAGATCCACGTTTTAGGCTTCCTATGTTTAATAAGATAATGTCTGGCATCATGTATCCGAAATGAATCATAACAACCATCTATTAACTCCTTCCGCTTCCATAAAGGAGAAAACTTGTAAGATGAGAAACGTTTTTTCTACGAAATATGAAGCCAGAGATGTGATTCATTAATCCCCATGAAGTGTTTGTGGTGCTGGCGGAATGCCATACTGTTCTGGACCGTGCCAGCGACTGTGACGACAGCGCACTCTCTCCGGTACGCACAGAGCACGAGACCCGATGTTCAACCCACTGCTCCGGCATCAGCTCAGAATCAAAAGCCCAGAAAACCGTTGAGAGCAGCCAGCTCCAAAAACGGCGGCGGCGATGGTGTGACGGTTAGCGTACCGGACTGTTATACCCAAGCTCGCGGGTTCAAACCCGATCGAAGCCGTGGATTTTTAGGGGCGTCAAAATCCCCTTCGTACGCCTTCCTTCGGAGGGGAAGTAAAGCCGGCTGTCCCATGTTAGTAGATTTACTTGCATGTAAAATATCCTCAAGCCTAAATGACGCCTCTGAGCTAAATTCAAAATCGCCTGTTTCTCGCCCAAGAAATAACTCCTTTCTCTGCTAGTTGATAGTAGCGTAGCGAAATTTGCGTGGTCAGACGGAAGAGCGGGCCTGATGGCCCGAGTCTCGGCACGTAAAATAAGGCAAATTCAATTCAATAACTCCCACACATGCAAGTAGAAAATTAGCCACCTCTGAGACTCGAACGTACGACATGATATACCAAAGGTTCCGATTTGTCTTTGAAGCTTGTTAACTAAAGGGTAGATAAGAATAACCTAAATAAACAAGGCGAGATAAGCTGATTTACAAGGTAAATGAACGTTAAGAGTTCTATTGTGAGACATTCGTGCCCCTTACGTACTTTTTTGACGAAAGAACGAACGTACATCCATTTCAATATTTCAAACTTTTGTCAAAACTCATTCAAACTATAAAAGTATTTTTTCGATAATAATATTTTTATAATTATATAATAAAAACATCATATTTACAACAATATATTGTTTATAACAATATTGTTTAAACACATAAGAGTTTTTTATAGGAAGGAGCATATCCGATATTGGAAGAGTCACAATCATTTTCCACGTGCTCCAATAACACATTGCACCGAGTTCAAAAGCTATGCATTCATTAACTTAGTCAATTTTAAACACAAGCTGTGAAAGATAAGAATGACAACTATGCTCTCAAAAGATTATGTTCAATAACCATAGTGTTGAATCCTACATGAGGAACATTTAGAAAAGAATTCAATGTGTCTAAAGTTATAGAAAATTTAAAAAATCTATAACATTGATATGGAGAATTACATAAGGGGACACATTACACTTTTAGGGATTCTTTATGAGGAATTTGGAGCTATGAAGAAAAGTGAAAAACGCGGGAAATATGTAATCCGAATTATCGAAACTTTATTTCGGAACCATTATAGAATCACGATCATTGATAAATAATAAAATAAAACTGGTTCACGGGATTGGTAAATGTGGTTAGAGAAACAATTAGTTACGCGAACGTTTCGAAATATTTAATTTCTTCATCAGGGCTTACTAACTTACTTAACCTGTATGATCATTAGTAAGCCCTGATGAAGAAATTAAAAATTTCGAAACCTTGGCATAACTAATTGTTTCTCTAACCACATTGACCAATCCCGTGAACCAATTTTATTTCTTTTTTTCGGAACACATCCATACACACTAATGCATCCAGCCTAATACATGTTAGGTTCCATAAGTTTCTGGCCTCATCAACTTCTAATTTTGATACAAAGAAAACAAAACTTTTAAAATTAATCATCCTTTACTTGAACCCACTTTTTGCATCCGTGAACTACCATCTTGGTCTTTAAACGAATACTCCAAATTATTGTTCACAAAAAGGTCAAAAACTGCTTCTATCACCGAAAACTTTTCTTCCCAGAAGGTTTTTCGTCACTTTTGATAAGTGACGGACGTTGCTGAGGGCTCAATCTGGATTGTAGTGTGAATGGTCCAATTGCTTTAAAACATAGTCTGTCACAACGTTCTTTGCAATCTGAGTAGCAAGCACAGGTGAGTAGTCGTGAAGAAGTTAAATCCCCAGTTTTCTCGCTCCGCATCCAACTCATGTATCTCTCTCCGTGTAGGTGAGTGAGATGTCAGCTGCAAACGTACAGCAATTCTTTCAACAAGAGCTTTCAACAATTAAAGATAACACTATAAAATGTTCAGGTTTTCTCATTGACGAGCGATATCTTGGTCAGGCCGGAAACTTGTGGAACCGCCTCTGTATATGGTTAAGAACTCAGTACCGTAGATAACAAATACGGTTTCCAAGACCAATGTGCGACGTAGGGGACTGGTGGCGCCGGCAGCAGAAGCCAGCGGCGCCTTAGGGGCTGGAGTTCGGGTGTTCCCCAGGGTTCGGACAAGTGGTCTCCGCGCACGCCACCGCCCTCGCCGCCCCCGCATCTCTCACGTCGTGTCGCGGCCGCCGCGCGCTTCGTCGGGGCCCCCGCCCCCGCCGCCCCCACCGCGCTCACAGCCCCCCCCGCCCCCGACGCCCTCGGGGCGGCAGGCACGCGCTCGAGGAAGCGGCGTTAAATCTTGCAATTAGGGCGAAGACAGACGGAGATACGAGCTTTTCGTCGGGGGCCCAATTGCACTATCCACTCCATGGGATTCCCAGTCGTAACCTTTCGTGCGATCAGGGACTGCAGTTGGTCTCAAACAATGGGCATTTTACGATTCAGGCTATACATACCCAATAGTATTCGGAATTCTCAAGAGTACATGAATCTTCCATTTCAGTGCTGTAATACTGACTACTACATTGAATATTAACATCAAATCATAATTATTTGCTTTCATCTCTTTCTAGGGTCTATGTATAAAATTGGTGATCTGGTAAGCACAAGCTCCATGTAGCGGCATTTTAATCTCATAAATAGTGAAGACGGATGGAAACATGAACTTTCCGCTTTCTTCCCAATTGCGGTACGTAATACATGAGATTCCCAGTCGTAAACGTTGGTGTGATTAGGGTCTGAAGTATGGCTCGGAGAAGGGAATTTTATGATGCAGGGAATACATACTCAATAGAAAGGGGAATTCTTAAGGGCACATGAAAATCTTGCATTTAAATACTGTGATAGTTATTAAAACACTAAATATTAACAAAAAATGTGTATTATGTTCCTTCCCCATATCTATCAGTGATTGTTTTATAAAACTGACTCCGTGGCAGGATCGTATCTCGCGGTGTTATATCTTGCAATTGCGGCGAAGGTAGAGAAGTGAGACGTGCGTTAGAGACCAAATTCCACTCTCCTTTTCACGGGATTTCCTATCGTAATTCTTCGTGTGATTAGAAACTTGGGCTGTCGTCAAAGAGTCAGAAATTTTAAAAAGAAAAAAGTAAAATGCATTCACAATAAAATTTAGAATAAATTTAGAAAATTTAGAACATACAATAATTATATTTTACTCCTGTAGAACTGATAAATTGGCTGAATACAATTCACACATTATTTGCATATCTGCATCTGTCTTTTTTCAACTTTTAGTTTACATTATAAAATTTGGTGTATGAGTTGAAAAGACAACTAATGAACAATTATGCTAGTGTAATTGAGAATTAGAAGAAATTAATTATTGTCTAAAAATTAGTTCAAAGAATTCGGAATCTTGATGAACTCAGAAAATGATTGCCTCTACGGAGTGTCTAGGTTTTACCTGATTTATTCGCGATAAAATAGTTCTCATATCTGTCCAGTACACCCTTAACATTTTCCTCCATGCCCTAAGCTCAAAGTTGTCTA
This sequence comes from Gryllus longicercus, assembly GCA_038098605.1. NCBI lineage: Eukaryota > Metazoa > Arthropoda > Insecta > Orthoptera > Gryllidae > Gryllus > Gryllus longicercus. The sequence continues at coordinate 9,323 of JAZDUA010001421.1, read as the reverse complement.
GTCTTTTTTTGTCACGTTTATTCAGTGTTCACCTGGTCTGGTAAGGGACATCAAACTCTACACGAGGGGGGGGATCATAGGAATACCCCTCGCAAATTCGCACCCAGGCGGCGTGACCCGTCCACTCAGCAGGCCGATGCCTCTCGAGCAAATAGATTTCTTCGTCAATTCCCGGCAACTGAGACATGTATGGACGCTGCGACGGGTCAGGGCTAAAGAGCCCACCCCCGTCGGAGGAGCCTTGACCTGCCCATCGCTCCATCACCAGGCCTTCGCCACCAGGCCTTCGCCACCAGGCCTTCGCCACCAGGCCTTCGCCACCAGGCCTTCGCCACCAGGCCTTCGCCACCAGGCCTTCGCCACCAGGCCTTCGCCACCAGGCCTTCGCCACCAGGCCTTCGCCACCAGGCCTTCGCCTGGGGCACGCACAGGCTAGACGCGCTGGAGGGTTGGGATGTAACTAAATCATCGAAATGGGTGCTTGCGTGAAGATACAAATATCTAATTTCGACTTCATAAACTTGAGACGTCCTTATTTGATTGGTTTTCTTTCTAATGCTTCTAGTTACATATTCATTGTCCACCCCCGACAAGATGTGCGAGTTGTTGGATTTTTTAAACTCGGCATTAATTGGGTGCCAAACACTGTCAGTTAATATTTGATTTTCGCGTCCACCGACGCACCGTGCTCATGATACAAACATCCCCGCCTTGAATATCCCCCCAGGTCGAACGAATATGGGGAATAAGACGGAAATTGAGGAGTTGGACGGTAGAATGGACTAACCCCGAAAAAATAGTTTCGAAAAGAACATTAGTTTTTACTAAAAACTTTACACTGAAGTTTTCACACGATAATTTACCATATTTCGTTCGTTTGTCCATAATCTTATGCAGCACATTTGTTTTATTAATTTCAATGGGAAAACTTTGCAACAACTAGATTAAAAGAAAGTATATCCCGAAGGTGAGTACGATAATATAAGAAACAATATAAATTAACCCGTTCTTCCATAGATTTTTCTCTTTCCTTAGTTTCATTTTGTGCGTTGTTCTGAAGACTTTTAAACTCTTTACGACATGCTTAGTACAACCTGGTAATTAAAAAGAAAAATGCATATTATATTATTCTTAATATATATTTTATATAAGAAAATGATACAGAATCATGTTCCACTGCGGGATCGTCAAGTTTGGAGGCGGACCACTGGCGTTCCTTCCACATCCTCTTCACACTTCTATCTCTAAGAAGATCGATGTCATGTATATCCAAATGAGAATTCCCCCAGGCTCTAGATAAGAATCGGGCAGTGCTGATAGGACGCAAATATCAGACCATTACATGGAGGGTTATAGTGCCAGGAAAAAGTGATCGTATTGATACAATTGAGGTGACGGAACGGAAACATCACCATAAAAAGTCGACGAAATAGATCACTACTTTTGATAAATGGTTGTTCCGGTCACTTTAACATTTAATCATATTTCCTTCATCCCATTATTCTTATTACACATTTCTTAACATTATCACACTTTTATGGCTAATTTAGTATTGACTCAAAGAATTGTACAGCTTTCTAATTATTGAAAATAATAACATCGAATCGTTTAAAACTCGAAATCTACGTAAAAGTAAATTGACGAATTAATAAGCCCGGCACATTAGGCCTACAATGCATACAATAGGACGAGACATAAGAATAGGACAAGGACGAGGGCTCTGCTCCGGCATTGATAGGCGAAAGACCGGAAAACAACCGATCAGATCAGCCGGTCGCTAGAATTCTCCTCCAGACGGCGGTTGAAGTCCATCTAGCTCTCTAACTAGTGTCGAAAATCTATAACTATTGTCTGCAATCGTCGGGACTCGAACCCTAAAAGCCCTCAGTGACTGTTCAGCGACATCAACAGAAGCCCTGAGTCACCCAAACCGGTCTTCCTTGCCTTGTAAATGGCAAATGAGAGTATCACAACATCTCTAGTGGCGGTGTCGGGCTGCAGGTTACGCGCAGCGTCAAGGAGGTCGTGGGAGATCCCATGGGTGTCGGGCGGGGCCGGGCGGGGCGGGACGGGGCGGGACGGGGCGGGACGGGGCGGGACGGGGCGGGACGGGGCGGGACGGGGCGGGACGGGGCGGGACGGGGCGGGACGGGGCGGGACGGGGCGGGACGGGGCGGGACGGGGCGGGACGGGGCGGGACGGGGCGGGACGGGGCGGGACGGGGCGGGACGGGGCGGGACGGGGCGGGACGGGGCGGGACGGGGCGGGACGGGGCGGGACGGGGCGGGACGGGGCGGGACGGGGCGGGACGGGGCGGGACGGGGCGGGACGGGGCGGGACGGGGCGGGACGGGGCGGGACGGGGCGGGACGGGGCGGGACGGGGCGGGACGGGACGGGGCGGGACGGGGCGGGATGGGGCGGGACGAGGCGGGACGGGGCGGGACGGGGCGGGACGGGGCGCATGCAGGTCGCGGACCCGAACGCGTTGTTTACCGCGCCCAATTGAGCCGCGAGTGACTCACACTGACGTAACGCTCCAGACTGATTCACACTCGGCGCTGTCGTCGTCGTCTGCTCCAGTGCGTGCGCACCGCGACACCACACCACGCCGCCCCGCCCCGCGCCGCGCCGCGCTCGCGCGACAAGTGAACGCGGGAACGAAGAAGAGCAAACAGATACATTACTCAGTTCCAACGTGCGCAGATAAGGAAAGAAAACCATCCAGCCTCCGATGGCATGAGATAGGTGTCCACGGTTTCGTTAGATGCCCATGAACTCGGGAAAAATGCAAGATCAATATTACTTAGTAGCAAAATACCAGGCGTTGCCCGGGCCCTCTTCATATCCAACTCCTGTGAGAGAGGAAAAAGAACATTTGTATATAAACCACGCATTTGAAGATTATTTTCAAGGTAATTGATTTAAATTGTAATAAAATATCTTACTTTCATTTTATTTTTCAGTACATATATATTAGATTAAAAATGTTTATCTTACGCACTCCTACTGGCCTCTACCAAACCTATTATTACCAGTTCTGCTGCACCGCTACTGGCATCTGACGGAATACATTAGGAACCAATTTGCTCTCAGCGACAGGTGAAAGATAATGAAGAGGCTTCTACTAACATTATTTATTTATTTTCCTAATTTGTGTTAAATCAATCTCTACCAAACGTTGCAAGGGCTATTCGACAATCCTGGAGAAGAACCTGTAAAAAGTTCGGAGCTATTCACACAGTACGTTTTGTGGTATCGATGTCGGATTACATGTCATTTAATTCACTTTATTAGCGTGGATTTCCAATGCGCACTGAAATTAATAGAAAATATGCAGCCATCGACCATGTGAAAGATGTCTATGATATCTATTGTTATTCTGGAAGACGATAAAAAACATAAACAAAGAAACTGCTTCGATTTGGGATGAAAAATGCAAACATATGATTGTGTTTTATCGCCTATGCTCATACAGCACGGAAAGACTAAATTCTCATATCCGTGTGTCACCAATGACGACATAACTGAGATCATGCGGTACCAGACTCTAAGGAAGATGCCTGCCATTAAATATGCGCTATTATCCTGTTGCGTCGTGAAACAAATATTTCTATATTCTTGATATGTAAAGAACTGTTGTAATGTATGCATCACATTATTTTGTTAAAATATTTTATTTGTTACAGTGTTATACACGGGTATCTTGTTTGCTAATCTTCAGGTTTCTGTGTTACTTTTTTGGAAACCATTTTATCAGGCTTTGATCAGTAGCATTTTTGCGTCTGCATACCAAATGTTGTAATTAGTTTTAATTCCATCTCCATACCTGCCTATCAATTTCTTGACTTCAATTTCAATATGTCTCGCAGTTAAATAACACGATTGAAGTAATATTTTTACATTTTTCAACAAATATCTATGTTTTTAGACTCATCAGAATTTAAAACAAGTTTTATAATAATGACAATGATGAAGATGAAGGAAAACCAAAAAGTAGAAAAATACACGAAGAATTGACACTAGAAGATCGTACAACTCAAACTCAATACTATTGATTCAATCCACGACATTGAAAATTGCCTTGAACAACTTTCTATCGCCATTGAGAATAAGTCTTAATATTCCAAAAGTCACATTATGTCTACGTCAAGTTTCTTTCACTGCGTTGGTAAGCATGAAGCAACTGCTCGTCACGGGCAAATCACAAAGGGGACCAGGCGTGCCATTTCAAAGAAAGGGAAACGAGATGGGCGTGTCTGGGCAGTTCGTAGATTTGATAAATGTCCCGACTTAATTACCCCTCGGGGTGTAATCCTCGCCCCCTGCTTGGGGGTCCGCCGAGTCCCCCTCGCGCGAAAAGAATGCGGGGGGTAGTAAATATGGACACTCGCGCCCCCTACCCCTGCAGTTGCATCCTGCCGCGCCCCATTAGAAGTATTCATGAGTCGTCGAAATGATGACTAAATCCTAGAAAACATCCGGGTGGGTCTCAATCCATATTGCGAGCGTGTGTTGGCTTAATCTGGTGCCACACTCCGCCAGTCGAGTTGAAAAAGGGGTATTAATATTTTATTGTCACGTAATAATTATTGCATGAAACAGATAATTATTTTGGACGATATTTAACCCGTGTAGGTTATTTCCTTTCAGATAGAATTACTAGAATTAATTTCTATTTATATATTAATTTATTTACATGTTACTCAATTATTTTTCACGTGAACACAATTATTGATTCTTTTCGTGAACAGTATGCGTTACGTTTTTAAGATAACGACCTTTATATAATGTGCGTGCTGCAGTATAAATTGGGCAGCATTCAACAGAAAATAATTACATGTACTTTTTCTTAGTTTTCAGAATACCAAATCAGGTTAGCTAATTTGGTAATAAATATCCGATTACAGAACACACCAATCATTTTTTAATAACAAAGTGTTTAACCATATATCCTCAGATACTAGTGTACGGATTTTTGATGTCGTTTTGTGAGATAATTTTAACTTATTTAAAGTTATATTTGTACATATTGACAAATTTTAAAGTGTTAACTACGATATACATAAAAAAATTATTCATGATCGTTTCTATGATCTACAATTTAAGACAGGTATGATTAAAGTCTTATTGTCTTACACCCTTATCTCTAGGAAACATATCTACGTCATAAGAAATTTATTCCGTTATGTGGTGAGGTGTTATTTTGTATTGCCAATTACTATAATAGCAAAGGTATGTAACAATTTTTTTCTTTATCTTTACATTGACTATATTTTTGGAGACAACTCATGTACTATAAAATCTCTTCGTTGATATTTTCTTCAAATTATTTAGCCTTGGCAGATCTCTAATATGGAATACAGATTTTTTTATATTTTCTAATAGTTATAGACAACCACAATCAAACATATCATTAAACAATCCAAAATTAATCATAAAGGGTTTTATATAAATAATGCAAAGGTTTCGGTTTGAATAATACTGGAGACTTGATATTTACGTTCCTGTCCTGGAAATTACACGTCGAGTTATTTGCGTTTTTTCAAATATTAATTTATTTCCCCCCCCCCTTCAAGTGGACTCATTTTTACAAGAACGCGTAGCAACAAAACGTCTCCAAGGGCCTGAAGGGTCGTCAGCCATTATGCACCGCCGCGTCACCAGTGTCGAGCGAGTGCAGCTGAGCGTCATCGAGGGAGGGGGCGAGCGAAAGCGGTTGCAACCGGCCAAGGGGGGCGGGGCCGCGCCACAGAGGCGCCCGCTCATTGCCATGTTTAATATCGCGTACACCGGCTGCGCGCCGACGCTGCACATGCACCGGGCTGCAGGGGGACATGTTCCGGCAGGTCGATACAGACTGCATACACGTGGGGAATACGCGCGGGGAAGGGGGGGCGGCGGCGAGGCGCGGTAATAAAAAACGAGCAGCGGCTCCAGAACGGATGTCCCCAATCAACAACATTGCCTTGTAGACTGATACGGCCGGCGCCGCCTGTGTGCGTGAGGCAGTGCCGAAGGTAAATCACGAGAACACGATTTCAATATTCATTGGAGGTGCAACACAGGAGGGGAACACGGGTCATTAATTAATTTTGACAAATGAGCACCATTAACAAAGCCAATGTTACCAAAATTCCACAGCGTCGAGCGCGGCCGACAATAATCCGGAAATGAACGCGTGTTGGTACACACACGCGGAGCGGGATGGCGGCGGGGGAGGGGGGGAAAGTGGCGGAGCAACGGACGAGGGGCGAGACGAAACGAGAGAGAGAGAGAGAGAGAGAGAGAGAGAGAGAGAGAGAGAGAGAGAGAACGCGAGAAACGGAGACAGAGAGTACGTGTGGTGGAGAGCGAGACGGGGGTGCACGCAGGGCAGGCGTGTTGCTGTTGTTCGCGCGCGCGCGCTGCGCTCTGGCGGGAGACGGATGAGTTGCGAAGCGGTCAGCCTTTCCGCGTCCATCACAAGAAGACAAACGGCCCTTCAGTTACTCGGAGAGGAATTCTACGGCGGTGCGAGCGGGGGGAGAGGGGAGGGCGGAGGGGGAGAGAGGGGCGAAGGGGCGGGTCTGCGAGACCCCCTCGTAAAAATAGCGGGTGGCTCCTAACGGCGCCGCGGGGGAGGTGGGAGCCTCCTCGCCCAGCCAACGCGGCGTTTCGCATATTTCTGTCGCGGGGGCATGGTTGATTCGCCCGCCACAGGGAGCGCCCAGGCGCCGCCTGTCCTTCAGGCGCGCGCCCTTGCGGGCATTATTCTTGTCAGAGCCCAGTCCTACTCCGCGCCCCCCCCCCCCTTCCCCGCTCCGCCCCCCGCCCCGCCCCGCCGCACCTGCTAAATTGGTTCAGTCGACATTGTTTCCGCGCTCGCGACGTGTAGTGCCGTGTGCGTCTTCTTATATTTATGGCTCGAAATGAACCGTTCCTCCCGTCGCGAGCTACATGCGGAATGTTCGCATATTCTCGGGCGTGTCAAAAGTGAAGTTGTGCGGAAAAATGAAAATATATATATTGAAACACATAATGTGTTTCCTTACACTAATTAGAACATTAGCGTAAGTAATCAGTATATATTTTGGACTGCGCGGTACGTACGTCAAGCGCGGCGAACAACGATGGGAACTAGCAACGGTCGCTACCGCCGCCGTTGCCGCCGCGCGAGGACAGCGTGGAGAATGTCGGTTACGAACTGGGCAGCGAACGGCGAGATTTCAGCCGTTAGGAACAGTCGCGGAGAAGTGGCCGGTAGGTACGGACGTGTGGCGAAGAGCTCGCCGTTAGTGCATGGACAAGGGAACATGCGGTGTATTTTGTAAAGTAGTAGCACTTGTAGAACAATAGATAAGTGAAGTAGAGATCGAGAATATTATTAGGATGAGAGATCAGCGACGAGAGAACAATCGATCGCGCTTGTATTATTTATCGCGGTAAGAATATATATATATATATATATATATATATATATAATATATATATATAGTTATATATAATATATATATAATTATATATATATATATATATATAATTTTTTACTTTTGATTGGCAGTAAAGAATTTCACGATTGTTGCAACGCTTCAACGAAAAGTGCGTAAATGTTAAAGTGAATGTGTACTTGAATGAAAGTGAGTGATAGTTAATCAAATACGATACACTTCACTATTTTTCCTTTTGAAAGAAATGGCAAACGCACAAGAAAACACATTATGCACTATAAAATATACCTCGTGTTTGCATTTACGGATAAAATGATATTAAAAGCAGATGATTGAAAGGAGAATTATGGAAATAAAAGACAATGATATAATTACATGAAATTACAAGTAAAAAAATTAAAAATAAATTAATGAATAAAATATACAAATATAATCGCAAGAACATTCTCAAAATCATTAATGATTGCTACAATTCCATCTTCTGTTACAACATCTTATGCTTGGTGGATATAAGGTCTCTCTTTCAATATACTTTTATTACAGTCGTTCTACGCTTCATCTCTCAAAAGTTGAATTCTATTGTTTTTTTCCTTGAATTTCACTTTCAGAGAAAGGTTTTAGGCAGAAGTACACTGCACTGCACATATGGATAAGGTCCAGATGCATCGAACGCCTATGAAAAGGGGAAAATAGTGCAATAGATAATTCAATTCTTGCAATGGATTTTCCCGCATCTTGTGTGTACACAAGGAATAGATATAATATATATATATATATATATATATATATTATATATATAAATAATATAGGTATTGGCACACACACGATGTAGACACAGATAACACCAGAGTCCCTGTAGGGAGAGCAACTTCAGTGCGATAGTTAATCCTGCCCTCTCCTCAAAAAGATGAAATGTTCCTTAGGGATTGGCAGCGACAGGAAGTAGATGCAGAGAACGCCTTTGGCTATGGAAACAGCAGTTTCTAATTGGCAGTTAATAATAATGAATGAAGTGACGTGTTTCGGTAAGAAAACGACATAGACGCAACCCATCATGTACACGCAGGTAAGCAGCTACATCAAGTCAGTTAATCGCCATCCTATGTACTACTTTCGTGATTGATTAAATGATTAGTGATTCAGGCACGACACCTGCTATGGTCATTACTAGCGAAAGTGAGTGTATCTCTTTATCGCTGATGTGACGGTGCTCTTCCTCTGTGGATGGAGAGATCTGGAACTGATCTACCCGTCGGCTTCCCAGGTTTTCCCAACAAGGTATCTTCCGTCAGCGGGGCTATACCCTAGCCGCGACAAGCACTGAGCTTCCAATTGATCTCCATGCATTGGTTTTGGTAGTATCGTATAAATGTAAGACTGTGTAAGGGGTGAAAATAAGACAAGGAATGAACGCGTTTGTTGGAGTACTGTTCCGGCCACGTGGTTTTGATCGCTGCCGATCAATGCAGGAAAACTGCCGATCAAATCAGCTGGCAGCTACAATTATCCTCTTGTAAGCCGTTGAATTCGATATAACTTTCCAGCTAGTGTCAAAAAACCTGCCGCACAAACCCTAGAACCTCCCGGTCAGATAAATTGCATTGCCATCAACAGATACCCTCAGCCACCTAAGCAGGCATATATTGGAAATTGCAGGGACAGATAATCCTGAGAACCTGCACTGACCAAAATATACGCGGTAAATGCCAGCGTATCTACAGGAAGATCTCCAATGGAACAGAGTGCGTCAGGCGAGTAGGCTCCGCGGGGCCGTCCCATCGTGCGTTGCGGGGCTGCCTATCTTCTCCGCCGCAGGCGCAGCCGCTCACGCCCTCGCCTCGCCCTTGCCTCCCACCACCGCCGCCGCCACCGCCGTCGATCGCATCACTATGCAT